>JAKUCM010007508.1:0-20336 GCA_023374145.1 Lepidium sativum | reverse complement strand
ATACGTGTAGTATAGTTGGTCTAGCTTTTGGGTCGGACTGAGAGCACAACAAACCTAACTTCAAAACCATTTCAACTTCTTTTTGTTCATACTCGGATCCTAGATTTGGGT
This sequence comes from Lepidium sativum, assembly GCA_023374145.1. NCBI lineage: Eukaryota > Viridiplantae > Streptophyta > Magnoliopsida > Brassicales > Brassicaceae > Lepidium > Lepidium sativum. The sequence continues at coordinate 20,225 of JAKUCM010007508.1, read as the reverse complement.
CCCTAGCATTCAAGATGTTTCCCTCCATCCAAAACGCATAAACCCAATCCACGAGCAAGATTCTTTCACCAACCTGGTTCCCCATCTCGATAGGACGTTTACCGCAAGCCACTTCTAGTAAGAGCACCCCAAATGCAAAAACATCGGTAGCGGTCGTGGCTCGTCCTGTCCTGAGGTGATCAGGGGCTACGTATCCCCAAGTTCCAACAATGTGCGTGGTTTGAGGATCCACACCATGATCACATAACTGAGCTAAACCGAAATCTCCAAGTCTTCCATTGAGCTCTGCATCTAATAAGACATTGCTGGCTTTGATGTCGCGATGAATTACCACTTGTTCCCATTCTTCATGGAGATAAAACAAGGCAGAAGCCACACCTATAATGACTTTAAACCTTTGTTTCCAATTGAGGGTAACCAGAGGACTATTGTACAGATACTTGTCTAAACTTCCATTGGGCATGTAATCATACACCAGAAGAAGCTCGTCTCTGCGACGACAATAACCCAATAGAGGGACTAAATTCCGGTGACTCATCTGACCAATACTCACGATCTCAGCCACAAACTGTTTTAGCCCTTGTCGCGATTCGCTCGAGACTCTTTTCACAGCAACTTCCTTCTTCATCTTAGGCATGAAACCTCTATAAACCTTCCCGAACCCACCTGATCCAAGAAGATTCTTATCTTTGAACCCTTTAGTCGCATAGTATAAGTCTTTGAACCTTAGCCGATTCTTCCCGAACTCTGTTTCCCAATCTTCAAGTTCCTCTGCAAATTTCCTCTTTCTCTTCACAATGAAGCGCACGAGGAAGATGAGCGAGAAGATAAACAAGATAAAAATTACCGGCATCCAGTTCCTGTAGAACTTATATATAATCGTGCGCTTAGGAAGCTTTGGAAGTTTTGATAAGGCTAAAGGTGGAGCTTCTCCATTCACCCTGAAACTCCACCCAAGAACATAATGTTCTGAGTAAATTTTACCAGTAGCAGACGAGAAACCTACAAACATGTCCTGCAGAAAAACCGAAGATAGATCTCTAACTATAGAAACAAGTGGCTTTCTAGGTTTATCATTTCTGAAAGGAGCCATCGTCACATCGATTCTCTTGGTACGACCATCATAATCGACCCAAACCTGCATCCTCTTACGACTGAGCAAATTCAGAGTATTAAACTGATAGTTTTTGTCCCAATACCCAGCCGGTGAACTGTTTACCGACTTCAAGCTATTAATATCGATTCCAACATGGTTATCGTTCGTATCATTTAACTCGGTATTAAGAATTGTATCTAGTTCAACAGCAAATACATGATTTGTATCATTACCATTGTTTGTGATGTTGAAGAGGCCAAGGTACTGGATGGGCCAAGAAAATGGGAGGCCAGGTTTAGGAGCGACGACAAAGGCCATGCCATGACCGCCAATAGTTGGAATCTGAGAGTAGATACCGAAGACAAAAGTTGTAGAGAAGGAAGAAACAGTGTCATTTGGAGAATCTTTGAACCGGATTGGTTTGGTATAGAAGGCATGACCGGTTTTCTCCCTAGTTGTGTTGGTTAGCCTTAAGAGACCGTTATGTGTGACTGTGGCCACTCCTTGGAGGGATAAGTCAGTTGGTAGTGACTTTTGAAAGCCATTGTAAGTGAAATCAAGAATTTGAGAAGATGACTTTAGGGATAGAAAAATAAGAGTGAAGAAGATGGTGAAGAGCTTGAGGAACATAGCTCTGGTCTTTTTTCTATGTGTTATTTTATTTTTGGCCTTGGTTTAAGATACTTGAGTTTATGAGAAATGAAGAGAATATATGGTGTCTAGAGAATGTAGAAAAGTCGTACTATATTTGTTTGGGTCAAGAGAAAATTCGCACCATACGTTGGTTTAACCAAAAAATCTTTGTGGAAATCTTTGTGGAAATCTTTGTGGAAGCTTAGTGGAAATTCATGAAAGACTGGATTTCCTCATGTCACTTTCACAGATCATTTATTGTCGCTATATCTTTAAGAGACAAGTGGTCTAAAATATAAAAAGTACTAAGCTGATCAAAATCTCTAATAAATAAACTTTTTAGTAAACGAGATTAAGTTTTGAATCTGATGTACTAATGGCTGATTTAAGCCTGAGTACATCTTCACCAAATTACATGCAAGTTGTAGTACGTAGCATGAAAAATCAGTAACACGGTGTATTACACGCGCTGTGATTCTTTTTCTCTCTCTAGCTGCCGACAGTTCACAACCTCGTTTCTTCACGCTAGCCTCTTCGGTGTCCGATTTTCCGGTACTGTGAGAGAGCTCCGTTCTGTTGTTCCAATCTGTTGCTCTGTCTCCTCTCATCTCCGACAAAATCTCCAGCCGTGTTTTTGCTTCTTCTCCCTTGTCACTCGTCGTCTCTCGTTGTAGACCCAGACCTACTTCGTCTTGTCGCCGGCGGAGAAGAGTCTCACCCGGTGGTCATCTGCTGCCGTGTTCACCTTCTTCAAGCCTCCAAAGTTTCAACTTTCCGGAAAGTGTTTGGAGGTAACTATTGTTTATTTGCATCTTTAACTAAGCGGTGAAAGATATCGGAAGATATGGTAGGAGGTTTGTCATTTAAAAAATTTTCGCAAACTCGGTGGGAGAGTCATGTTGAATGTGTCAAGGCAATATGGTTTCAAGCTCCAAACATAAGAAATGCTTTTGATTCATATAGCAGAAAATACTTATTTGATCCAAAAGCCCAAAGTGATGTACAGTGTAAGTGAAACACATAGGATTGAAAATTATGAATTTTTACTCTCTATGATGATTTGGTACAAAGTTCTCTTTGCAGTCAACACTGTAAGCAAGAGTTTGCAGTCAGAAGACATGAATATTGAAGTTGCAGTTTCCCAGTCTTGTTTCTTTTCTCCAAAATTATAGACATAGTGGCTTTGAGAGTGCAAAATCAGATGCTAAAGTGATAGCTCTATGGAAATTGAAGCCATATTTTCAACAAAGGAAAAATGTGTTACCAAAAGAAAAAGAAAATTTGGTGAACAATCAAAGATAGTTGATGAAACTGTGAATTTATCTCCAAAAGAAAGCTTTAGATGTTAGAGAAATTGGTTTCCTATTTGATTTAGAGATATTGAAGTCAACAAGTGATGATAGCTTGAAGACATCTTGTACCAATCTTGAACTATTTTTAAAACACAGAAATCATTCAGATGTTATAGGCGATAAGTTGTATTTTTAACTAACAGTTTTGAAATGTATTTTACCAAAAGAATGCAAGAAACCCATTGAAGTGTTGAACTACTTGAAAGGAATGGAAGATTGTTATCCAAACTCATGAATTGTTTATCGGATTTTGTTGATGATTCCAGTTTTGGTTGTTTCAGTTGAAATAAGTTTTTCAAAACTAAAGTTGATAAAGTCTTATTTGCGATCAACTATGTCACAAGAAAGACTAAATGATTTAGCTATCATATCTATAGAAAGAGACCTAGTTAGAAATTTAGATTATGAGAATTTGGTGAAAAAGTTTATTGAAACTAAAGAAGAAAAATGTTGTCTTAATTGTTTGTTTTGGTTTATCGATATAATTTTTTTAATTATATTATATTTATATTGTAAATGACCTTTTTTACTAAAGTTCTCCTTAGCCCTCTCTAACTCTAAGCACGACACTGCGTACAGTTTACTCGAGGTTCTCTTCTTGTCCTGTGATGTGGGTGTGTGCTGTTGGAGTCTCCATCGCCTTGATCAAGCTTTTGTTGCTCTTTCCATTTTGCTCTACGTTCCCGGCGTGTCCGTTTTCTAGTCTTAGCAGATCTAGAGATTACTTAGCTTAGTTTTTGTAGTGTTATGCTTGCTGGCTCGTTGGGTTATACTACTAATGTTGGCTTGTGCGTTGGCTCGTCGATTAATTACCTTGGTGTTCGGAGGAGCTAGTAAAGCCTTGTGGTTGTTAACCCATTGGTGTGTTTGGTTCTTTCTTGAGTAGCTCATAGTGATCAATTGGAGACATAGCCACTTGATGCGGAGGGAGTCAGTGCCTGAATAGGGTTATCACTTCTTGGTCTCGATGGATTAGATGTCTTTGCTTCCATATTTTTTAATCTTTTTTTAGCATGGAACCAAACTATAGGTTGTACTTATTGTATATCCTCAAACTTTTATCGAATTAAATATCTACACTCTTGTAAAAAAATAAAAAAAATCAGTAAGACGAAGGTGGTATTTATCTAATTCGGTAAAGTATCAATCATCACTCAAAATATGTAAACATAATCCCAAATTTATTTCAAATGTTATGACACCATATCGGTGACTTTGGGATTCATTTTTAAAAGTCAATAACACATGTTCGTTCGACATTAATTTAGACCCCACCGTTAACAAAACGCTATAGAATTCATATATTCTAAACTCTAATAATTATTCTCTGACTTTTCTTAAATATTTCTCTAAAATTTCAAAAGTTTGGCTGGTCAAATTAAGTTTTTATACCGATGAAATTGTTATTAGACAATCTCCAAAAGACTCTCTATTTTGAAGTTTCTCAAACTCTATATTTGAAGTTTTCAAAGTGTTTCTCTCCAAAAGTAAAACTTCAAAACTTATTTTAAAACTATTTGTACTTTATACAATAATCTTTATATTTGTTACAACTAATATAAATTCATAAAACTTTTGATAAATAACTAATATATATATATAAATATTACAGCTAAAACATTTAGCTTCTATCGGTGATATTAATACTCGTGAGTACATTCGTTATGAACAAGAAAGAATTGTACAAAAAGACGTCAAAAACAACAACAAAACCACCTTCGATTACACAAAATTTGTTTGGACAATATTTTGAAAATTTTAGAGTTTCCAAAGCAAGTTTACCAGATTATTAGTGTTGTTGTAATCTTCATGTACATTTCTAAAATGTTTTTTTTTATTAAGTTTGTTTTGTTATATTCTTGTTGTCTAATTCTACTTTTAAAATAATATAAATCTTGTTTTAATTTTTTTATTTATTTTACGTGTAAAACTTAAATTTATATTAATAGAAATAAATTTAAAATTTATGAGATATAAAAAGTTTTAAAGATTAAAATGAGAAATGAGAAAATATTTAAGAATCATAAATAAAATATATAATTGTAATGACTAAAATGCAAAATAAAAAGATGAAACTTCAAATTTGAAGTTTTGAGTAATGACACTTTATATTTGAAATTTTACTACTCAAAACTTCAAATTTAAAGTTTTAAAATTTTTACTTTTGGAGAACAGAAAACTCTATATTTGAAGTTATAAAATGTCTTTTGTAAATGCGCTTACATTATATAGAAGATGGAATATTATAGGACGAGAAATTGCCTTTTTGATCAAATCGTTTTCTTCTCTACACTCTGCTCGTACTAACGACGGACGTCCAATTCTGAAAAGGACCGACTACGGTGGCCGGAAAGATGATTTGTTTGGAACTTTATAACATATTATTTTATTACACAATAGCGAACAATAACTTTTTTGATAATTGATACCGTAAATTTATTCTAATAACGGGGATTTTTTGCTCTATTTTTCTCAAAAACAACCTCTTTTTTTGTAAATATGACATCACATATTTTTCAATTTGTTCATGCTAATTTGATTTCAATAGTAATTTCTTCTTTTAATAGCTTTTACCCTGTGCATTAGTGAATCATCTAAATTTTATTCAGATTTTTCTAATGAGTAGACTCGTTTATTCGGATATGACATCAATTGCCCTTCAATTTTTTCATACAATTTTGAATTCATTAATTGGTGTTTATGTCCACTAATACTTTCGACCCAAATAATTAATGGATATTCAAATTATAAACGGGTTTATCCAATTAATCAATGGATTATTCATTTAAAATTTGAATCTTATCAAAAACATTTCTTATTTAACCAATAAAAAAATAATTTTTACTTATTTAAATCAAAGACTCCATTTTATATTTAAAATAACTTCAAATCTTTTTATCTACCAAATCCTAATACTCAACCTAATTGTAGTTTGTATATACTACATTATTCTTTAACTCTCATAGCACATTCAAGTGTCTAGGCTGGAAAACATAAGGGAACGAATAGCCTCCTTAAAGCATAATTTACTGGTGAATTTTACCTTAGAATATAGATTGACAAACTAATCTAAAAACTAGATCATTGGGGCTTTCTAACAATATGTTGATCGCCGTTTGGGTCTTTTGGTTTGACGGGAAACTGCTTATAAATATTGACAATCGACAATTTGTTCTTCAAAAATATGTCTTGGGAAAATTATCATAACTATGTATCACAATTTCAAATTCGATTCCATTTCGGTTATGCAGAGATATTAGGATTATCAAAGTGCATATCAGTTTTCATTCTATAATGAGTTGTTTTCTGATGTTTGTTTTAACACTCAATTAAATCAACATAAGCAAAAAATATCATTGCAAACTTTTGAGGTTCGAATCCATAAAGAACCTAGAACTAAGTGCAATAAAAATATAAGATTCTCACTTAAGCTAAAGTAGTCCAAAGAGAGTGAAACTAAACTAAAACTACTACTACTCAACCTTAATCAAAACCAAACAAAGCATGTATTAAGCAAACTCAAACACAAGACAAACTTAAACAAAAACAAAACGATAAAGAAGCAAAGATAATTAAACGAATGTGAATAGCTTAAGACAATGTAATTGATCCAAATGTAAGACAACTAATGATGATGCAACAAAGAACAATTAAGCTCAGCTTAAGGCATAAGACACTCAAATAGATCAATCCACTTCCATTGCACTAACTCTTTTATTAAGCAAATAATCTAGCTTGACTTCTATTTGCAAATTCAAAGGTCAATAGGCATTACAAACAAGCTTACTAAGTTCACTAAACACTCTAATTTCATTTTCTAATGGTTAGGAAAGCTTAGCTCATAAATAGGTCTTTTGAAAATTTCCATAAATACCTTCCGGTCAGAAAATATCATAACATCTATTTTCAAGTGGCCAAGTCAAATCTAGCATTAAGATCACTTAATATATCAGAATCTAACAACCTAAGCATCAAAAATCATTCATAAAACCCCTGGGATCCACCAAGTCTTCAACCACTCTATGAACTACTCACACATAACATCAGTGGAACACGAAACAAAATATAAGAATATAAACATAATGAAAAAAGAGATAAGACGATAAATTTCCAATTGATTCAAAAACTAATCTAAAGAGAATTATCCAAAAGAGTCAAATATTCTCTCCAAAATTCACTCTCCAAGAGGTTCTAAGTTGCTATAAAGTGAAAGCATAGTTGTGTTACCCTTAAACTTAGAGTTATAATACATAAAAAAGAAAAATAAAAGACAAACCGGATCAGATAAAATCAAGACAAATGAAGTGTTGGAATTCACGATTGCAATTCTCGACCAAGTCTAAATTTTCGACAAAGGGGTCGCGAATCTAAAGTTGAATTGATTATGTTGCTATTTCAATTAAAACTATATGGGTTATTGATGTTCCTCATATTTTGTCGGTTTTGACCTCATTATTACAGTTATATATGGGAAATTTGTCTATGTTTTATTGAGATTTCAGGTCAAAAACGTTCGGAGTTGGAATCATGCTTGAAGGTGGAATATTGGAGGGGTTTGAAGCATTTTTCGGCATTCTCCACGAATGGAATGACCGATCGATCTACCAATGATTGATCGATCATTGATCTCGAAGGATGATGCGCACGATCTGAAGAATGACCTAGTCTCTGAGAAGATCGACTCATTATCCAGGAGATCGATCGAGCGCCCATTGCTCGATCGATCCTAGCCTTTTGCAGAAACCTAATTTCACGATTTTCAGCTCCTGTTTTGGGCCATATAAATACTCTTTTTCCTATTTTTTTTGAGAGAGCCGTCTTTAACTTCTAAGAACGAAATTTTACAGAGTTTGAGAGTTTTGTAAGCTAGGAAGAAGATCTCTTCATACTTGAGAGAATTTCTAAACCCTCTTTATTCATTCTTTATGCAATTTCAATTTCAATTCATCATGATTTGTTTTATTCATTGTTCTATGTCTGAGTAGATCTTAGATCGGCTTTAGGGATTCTAGGGTTTAATAATTCACTGTTGGGGAACGAATATGATTGATTAGTAGATGATTCTCCTTCTAATACTCGAATCTAATGCATAGATTAGCATGATCATCTAGTCAATGATTTTAGGTTGTTAACCTTCCAGAAGATTGTTAAGAACTAGAACTAGATTAGAAGAGCAATTCATTCACTACCAACGAGAGTTGATGCTAGGTTGGATTGTGGGTAATTGAACCAAAACGATAAAGCCTATTTGTAATCTGAAACCAACGAGAGTTAGGACCTTTAGGTTATTGATAGAGGGGTAGATTCAACGAGAGTTGGTCTGCCTTTATTCATGTTCAAGCCGAGAAATAAATTAGAGTAGTTCCTGACAAGAATTCTAACTCCCGAATGAATACCCGACATTCGATTGTCTTAAATATTTGATTACATCCACATTTAAGTTGTTAGAATTCACTTCATCCATTTGATTGATATAGCTTGCGACTTGATAGAAATTGAGAGTGTAACTAGGTTTTCCGTGGATTCAATCTCTAAATACTATTTCGTTTATTGTACACTTGCAGTAGGATATATGGTTAAAACTCGTAGTATCAGTTATCAAAAATAAAAGTTTATTATTTGGTATGAATGGACGTTTTGGTTTGAACGGACCACAATTGTGGTATTAAAAACGGCACCTAATTTTCAATTTCTTTTATCAAAAACATTTTTGTGGTATCAAAATGTCTTACTTTTTATTTTCATGTTGTTCCGGACCACACTCGTACAATCAAGTCTAGTCGACAAGGAAAATTATGTACCCTCATCACAAAGGCATTATATTTTCTCACATGCATGGACAGTCATGACAAGTCAAAGAGACTTGATTCTTTCATTTAACTTTTTATCAATTGCAAATAATGGTCTCACTACTCTTTTTCATATAATTAGGGAATAAGAGTAACAACTTCTTAATAATATACAGATATTACTATTTATCTAGAAAATACACTATAATTTTCAAAACAATAATAAAAGAACCATAAATATATCAGAACTCCCGAGTCAAAAGTGCTAGAGTGAAAGATTGATTCTTGGTTTAAGGGTGTCAAATAGCTAAAAAGAGTATCAAATCTAAGATCATCTCCAACAATGGTTCTAAAAAGGGGTTCTTAATATTTAAAAAAAAAAAAAAAATTACAAAAACAAGAAATAGAATATAATAGGGTTCTTAAACAAAAGAAATAAGAGCACCTCCAACCATTAGAACTCCATTAGAGATTCTTAGTATTTTTTTAATATAAATAATGATTTTCTAAAAGCTAAGAGCATATGGTGAGACCCATTAGGGGTCTCTTACCATTTATTTATTATTATTATTATTTTCTAAAATTAAAAGAATGAGCCAATCCGGGTTCGCCACGTGGCAATGATAATCCCTTCGTTCATGATTTTCTTCTTCAGCTCTTTGTTCTCCACAAGCAATGTATTAATCTTCTTCTGAAGAACCTTTATCATCACTTTTACCTTCTTCATTTCAACTTTATATGTCTCTCTCTGTCCATAACCATCTCGTGCTTCTTCTTCATTAAATCGTTGATCATCTTGGTGGAGGAGCTTGGAGAAACCATTGTAGCAACTGGTTCTAGTTCGTTCTCATTCTGTAGATCGTTGATCATCTTAGTGTAGGAGCATGCATATGCAGACACTATTATAGCCACTGGTTCTGTATCAGTCTCCTTCTCCATTAAAGCATAAGTGTCCATTATTGTTTCTGTGGAGAAACAATGGTCTTTAGTGGTTTGAGACAATGGTACTATGAATTCTGTCTTCAGTGGCTCATCATTATCTCCATCGAACTCAGATACTTTTGAGAGCTCGTTGAGGTCAATGAGTTTCTTCTTCCACTATCATCATCATCATCATGCTTAAGGAACACTCTGCACAATACGTAGGCCTCTAGCTGCAGGTGTAAGCGTTGAATCACAGATCAATCAAAAAAGATCATGAAAGAACCCTGAAACATAAGCAACTCAAAAAGAAACCTCACTTCGTGTTCATTTTCAACCAAGTGATACTGATATTTGAAAACCATCTGGAGCAAGCCCACAGTAAAACTCGAGAATCTTTATCATACCAATGATCGAATCATCGTCTCCTCCACGAATTTCTTTGTCTTCGGTTATTTTCCAGTATCCTTCTTTCGTTGATCGTTTCACACAATCACCAGTACTGAAGAAGAACCATTCTTGGTCCCTTGTCTTCAACTTCGAATAATATGAAACAAAGAACAACTCAAATTGGATTTTATTAGATTATAAGCAACCAATTCAACACAAGAAACAGGGTTAGGATAACGATTAAACACATATTTGACGCAGACAAGAAACATGGGAAGATTTTACAGAGAGAGAAATCAAAATAAAGAAGATTTTAACGAGAATTAAACCCAGATTTTGATTTCAATTTCTACAAAAACAAGATTAAATCCAAATTTCGATTTATGATTTCTACAAAAACGAGAATCAAATACAAACAACAACGAAATCGGTTTATCAGATTATCGATAAAGATATTTACCATGAGAGAAAGCTTCGATTGCAAACGGCTACGGAGATGATGATGAATCAAATTCGGCACTGAAGAAGAGTCGCGTGTACTGGCCTCTCTTTCTTTTAGTTAAATTTTTTATATCCAATAACTTAGTGACACGTGTGAGTCTGGTTTCTTAAATATCTACAATAAGAACCGGTTCTACATATAACAACCTTTTTCTATTTAATTAAAATAAATTAATACCTAAAAGAGTTAAGAAACCCCTCTAAAATACTCCAATTGAGCTGGTTTAAGAAGTCATCGTTCTTAAATAAGAATCCCATTTTACCACATGTTTATTTTTATTGAACATAACTTTTTTAAAAATTAAAATCTAAATAAAAGTTAAATTTTAACAAAATAATATTAATATTTAATTGTTTAGAAACTCTTAAAAGTATTTTGACCTTTGGAGATGCTCTGAATATAGTATATAAGAAGTTGTTAATGGACCTGCCTCTGAATATAGTATATAAGAAATTAAATTGCTTAAGAAACTATGATATTGGTTTTTTTGTAACTTTATCACCTTGTCAGAAGTGATAAACAAGTGAACAAGTTAAAATGGCTATTGAATGTTCTTTTGTTTAATTTTCAGCATGTTCTGTCAAATCATATGTATAATGTGATGTAAGATCATACCAAAAGATCACCTCCCATTAGATAGTACAGAATAATCAACCGAAGTATCACCGGTAAGTACGGACTCACTAAACCCGCTGTGGTTTCCCAATGTCACCGCACTACTATGCTAGTCCAGTGGTGACAAATCTGGTAATATTGCATCTCCCTTTAGATAATGTAGTACATGTCTTATAGTTGGTCTAGCTTTTGGGTCGGACTGAGAGCACAACAAACCTAGCTTCAAAACCATTTCAACTTCTTTTTGTTCATACTTGGATCCTAGATTTGGGTCCCTAGCATTCAAGATGTCTCCCTCCATCCAGAATGCATAAACCCAATCCACGAGCAAGATTCTTTCACCAACCTGGTTCCCCATCTCGATAGGACGTTTACCGCAAGCCACTTCTAGTAAGAGCACCCCAAATGCAAAAACATCGGTAGCGGTTGTGGCTCGTCCTGTCCTGAGGTGATCAGGGGCTACGTATCCCCATGTTCCAACGATGTGTGTGGTTTGAGGATCCGCACCGTGATCACATAACTGAGCTAAACCGAAATCTCCAAGTCTTCCATAAAGCTCTGCATCTAATAAGACGTTGCTGGCTTTGATATCGCGGTGAATCACCACTTATTTCCATTCCTCATGGAGATAAAACAAGGCAGAAGCCACACCTCTAATGACTTTAAACCTTTGTTTCCAATTGAGAGTTACCTGGGGACTATTGTACAGATACTTGTCTAAGCTTCCGTTGGGCATGTAATCATACACCAGAAGAAGCTCGTCTCTTCGCCGACAATAACCCAGTAAAGGGACTAAGTTACGATGACTCATCTGACCAATACTCACGATTTCAGCCACAAAATCTTTCAGCCTTTGTCGCGATTCGTTCGAGACTCTTTTCACGGAAACCTCTTTCTTCATGGTAGGCATGAAACCCTTATAAACCTTCTCAAACCCACCTGACCCAAGAAGGTTCTTATCTTTGAACCCTTTAGTCGCATAATATAATTCTTTGAACATTAGCCGGTTCTTTCCGAACTCTGTTTCCCAATCTTCAAGTTCCTCTGCAAATTTTCTCTTTCTCCTCACGATAAATCGCACAAAAAAGATGAGCGAGAAGATAAACAAGACACAAATTACTGGCATCCAATTCTTGTAGAACTTATATATACTTGTGTGCTTTGGAAGTTTCGGAAGTTTTGACAAGGCGAAAGGTGGAGCTTCTCCATTCACCCTGAAACTCCACCCAATAACATAATGTTCCGAGTAAATAATACCAGTAGAAGACGAGAAACCTACAAACATATTCTGCAGAAAAACCGAAGATAGATCTCTAACTATAGAAACAAGTGGCTTTCTAGGTTTATCATTTCTGAAAGGAGCCATCGCTACATTGATTTGATTGGTACGACCATCACAATCGACCAAAACATGCATATGTAAGAATATGAGATGCCCTAAGATAACCCTTAAAACTCAATGTATAGAGACCGGAAGAAAGAATGAAGTAAAGACATTTTTATAGAATCAAAAATCCATAATATTGTTCAATACATTGCATACATATATATATATATATATAGGTCAAAGAGGTGAAGAAAGGAGCTCCAATGGAGCCGTTGGGGCTGGAGAGCCGTTCGGGAAGGTGTTCCCAGCTGCAGTGGTCCCGCGGGTGTGGTTCCCGGGGCGAGAGAGACCCGGTGGTCCCATGTGGGTCTTCAACGGCTCCATGAGATCAGCTGGGGTCCACAACAGTCCAGCGCCATTCCCTTGGTCCCCACATACCCTAGATGTCACTTTCACATCTCGAGTCCCGAGGAGAACCAAGTTTAAATCCCTTCAGGGAGGGCGCGCCCTTCTTGCGCAGATGGCAGGGTCGGCCACGCCCTCGCTGATGCTCCCGAACTCCTGCTGATCCGCTCGACCCTTTTGTGTCCTGCAGGCCGAGATCCTTCGGTTCTTGCGGTGACCCTTGCGCCCGTGGTCGCCCGCGTCCCGTCGTGCACCCCGATGACCCAACAACTTTTTCTTGGGGTTTCTTGCTTCACACTTCAACCTCTATGATCAATAGCATAGGCTTATGACTGATCAAAGACAGATTATTAAACAGATCTTTTTCGTCTCAATACCCAGCCAGTGACCTCGTTACCGACTTCAAGCTATTGATATCAATTCCAACATGGTTATTGTCTGTTGGAGTAATAAGTGACACTAGTAATTATATCAAAAGACTAAGCATTTCATTAAATTTAAATTGCTTGCAAGTATTAGTATGCTGGAAACCGTCGGTAACTCTTCTAATATTTCAACGGATTCTCTGAAGGATAGATTTCCATCTGAAATGACAGCAATAACGTCTCAAATTGATAGAGCTTGCCATGAATCCGGCATCCAGGAACCTTTACAGAGCTACCACTCTTATCTACTTGAAGGATGGAGCTCCTGAGGTAACTATTCCAAAACATATTCTCCTTCAAGATTTGGAAAACCAGAATGAATATGTGTTAAACCGATTTTGTCATGCTTTCTCCCTCTAGGAGGTTTAGTTCATGCCATTGTTAATAAAATATGGGGTAGAAATGCCAAAATATTTAGTCGTAAGGTTGGTGATTCCTCTTACATGTTTCATATTTCTTGGGTTTTGCAGAAAGGTTTATGGCATGTCGATGACTGCCTAATGTTTGTTGCTCCTTGGACTCCATCAGCCACTCTAGCCATGTCGGAGATAACCGCAGTCCCGGTTTTGGATACCTTAAAGAATGTTCTGAATGCTCTGTATTCAATTCCTAGAATTAGTCACATAGCATCTGGTCTAGGTGCACCAATGATCACTACAAGACTTGATCCAATGTTTATGGGAGGGGCTAAGATCTTGGTTAAAGTAGAGGCCAACACACCACCTCATGTCATGTCGTCGTTAGGTTCAGGTGTTGAACAAGGAACTGTTTTGGTGACTACATCTGTTTTTGAGAAAGATGTCTTGACTTTACCCAACCAGACCTAGAATCTTCTACACTTCCTAGTTCTGAAGCCTTACCTTCACCCGAAGTATACAACACCACCATTCCTCACTCTGCTAACGCTGCAGCCACTGCAAACATGGTTCCAATTACAACTTCCCCGTCTAACAATAAAGTTGCTCTTCCAATGAAGCTTCCACAACTTCCAACACTGTTTCTTCCCAACAGGTATCTCCATTCACTATAATGCTTTTTGAATTTAGCGCTTTTAGTGATATCACTCAGCTCGACAATCCGGAATTATCAAAAAATATTGGTTTAGAGGGTTTAATAAGCCAAAAATCTATGAGAGAAAAAATTGTTAAAACCGACCACCACCACCATAGAAAGAAAGATAAAAAAAGTCAAATGGATTACTGTGTTTAATTGATTTATAGCATAAGCCTTATTGTTTGCTACAAGATTTATCAAGTAGCAATTTCTGAACATTCTATGTTTCTAGATGTAAGTTTTTAAGCTTACTTTCTATTATCTTTTCTAAGAAAAAACAATCTAGGTATGACTTGATTCCAAGCCATACATCTATGTATCTTGTTATTTTTTATATGTAAAAATCTTCTATTTAAAAAAAAACTATATGGGTTATCAAAAATAGAACTTTATTATTTGGTATGAGAGGACGTTTTGGTTTGATACGGACCATAATTGTGGTACAAAAAACGGCACCTAATTTTTGCTCTTTCTTTTATATCAAAAACATTTTTGTGGTATCAAAATCATTGGACAAGTGGTCCAGTGGTGTAATCACTTTATAAATCCTTAAGGCACCAGAGATCGAAACCCCCTAGTAGGACTGAAATTTAAAAACCAGTAGGTTAGTTGAAAAAAAAAAAATCACTTCATTCTTTTATTGTTTTTTATCAATTGCAAATGTAGGTCTCACTAGTCTGTTTCATATATAATTAGGAGATACAAGTATAATGTTATTTGACTTCATTGTCGGTGAATTCCACAATATAATTAAGAGATACAAGTATCACCTAACGAGCAACACACATTTCAAACTGCTTGAGATAGGCCTTTGAGTAAGGGCATCAGCATTGGAGGTTCATAGGGGAGGGGTTCTTAGGGGAGAAAAAAAAAAAATGCAAAACGCGGAGCCAATCACGGGCTGCCACGTGGCGGCCCGGCTCTTAATTAAGAGCATGTGAGGCACGGGTTCGCCACGTGGCAGCCCGTGATTGGCTCCGCGTTTTAATTTTTTTTTTTTTTTTTTTATCTGTGAACCCCATGGGGGGTTCATCAATGCAGATGCTCTAACAATTGTTGATGTTCGAGTTGTGGGGTTCCGAAAGAATCAATTAAGAAAATCACTAAGCAAATCAAAATACCAATAAGAATATAGGATACATTACAGATAAAGAGTAAACTAGTCGTCCACATCATACAACACACAAATATACGACTATGGTTGCAGAGAATCGTGTGACCCGAATAATATTGTCTGAGATTTATGGTTTAGATTGTAGAGTAGGCCTTGTGATATTCAAAATCATCTCCCGCTGGAGAGTACGGAATAAGCAATCGAAGATTCACCGGTAAGTAAGCTTGATTCATTAGTTTCGTTGTCGTTTCCCAACGTCATTGCACTGCTATGCAAGTCCGATGGGGACAAATCTGGTAATATTGCATCTCCCTTTAGATAATGTAGTACATGTCTTATGATTGGTCTAGCTTTTGGTTCCGAGTGAGAGCACAACAAACCTAGCTTCAAAACCATTTCGACTTCTTTTTGGTCATATTCAGTCCCTAAATTCGGGTCCCTAGCATTCAAAATGTCTCCCTCCATCCAGAATGCATAAACCCAATCCACGAGCAAGATTCTTTCACCAACCTGGTTCCCCATCTCGATAGGACGTTTACCGCAAGCCACTTCTAGTAGGAGTACCCCAAATGCAAAAACATCGGTAGCGGTCGTGGCTCGTCCTGTCCTGAGGTGATCAGGGGCTACGTATCCCCAAGTTCCAACAATGTGCGTGGTTTGAGGATCCACACCATGATCACATAACTGAGCTAAACCGAAATCTCCAAGTCTTCCATTGAGCTCTGCGTCTAATAAGACATTGCTGGCTTTGATGTCGCGATGAATTACTACTTGTTCCCATTCCTCGTGGAGGTAGAATAAGGCAGAGGCCACACCATTAATGACTTTAAACCTCTGTTTCCAATTGAGAGTCACCTCGGGACTATTGTACAAATACTTGTCTAAACTTCCATTGGGCATGTAATCGTACACCAGAAGAAGCTCGTTTCTCCGGCGACAATAACCCATGAGAGGGACTAAGTTGCGGTGACTCATCTGTCCAATACTCACGATCTCAGCAACAAACTCTTTTAACCCTTGTCGGGATTCGTTAGAGACTCTTTTCACAGCAACCTCTTTCTTCGTCTTAGGCATGAAACCTCTATAAACCCTCCCAAACCCACCCGATCCGAGAAAGTTCTTATCTTTGAACCCTTTGGTGGCATAGTACAAGTCCTTGAATCTTATTCGGTTCTTTGCGAACTCTGTTTCCCAGTCTTCAAGCTCCTCTGCGAACTTTCTCCTCCTCTTTATGATGAAGCGCACGATGAAGATAACCGAGATAATAATGAAGATAAGAATCAACACAAGGGCAAATAAAGGCATCCCATTCCTATAGAACCTGCGCATTCTCGTGCCTTGAAACCGTGGGAGTTTTGGAAGTTTTGATAAAGCCAAAGGCGGAGCTTCCCCATTCACTCTGAAACTCCACCCAAGAACAAATTGTTCTGACCACAGAGAACCGGTTGAAGACGAGAAGCCTATGAACATATCTTGCAAGAAAATTGTAGATAGATCTTTGACAGTAGAAATAAGCGGTTTTGTAGGTTTATTGTAGCTAAATGGAGCCAATGTTACGTCGATTCGATGTGTACGACCATTATAATCAACCCAAACCTGCATGCGCTTACGACTGATCAAAGACAGATTATTAAACTGATTTTTCTTGTCCCAGTACCCAGCCGTCGAACTATTTACCGACATCAAGTTGTTGATATCAATTCCGACATGGTTATTGTCCGGATCACCAAACTCGTCATTCTTTATAGTGTCAAATTCAACAGCAAAAACATGATTTTTGTTGTTGCCGTTGCTTGTGACGTTAAAGAGGCCAAGGAATCGGTTAGGCAAGGCAGAGGAAAGGCCGCGATTAGGAGCAACGACAAAGGCCAAGCCGTGACCGCGAAGTGTCTGGGACTGGGGATTAATAGCAAAGACGAAGGTTGTGGAGAAGGACGAGACAGTGTCGTTTGGAGAATCTTTAAACCGTCTTGGTGTGGTAGAGAAAGCGTAACCGGCACTTGTAAGGTTTTGATCTGTTAGCTTCAAGAGACCCTTAGGTGTGACTTTGGCTATTCCTTGGATGGATATATTAGGGACTGGATTACGGAAGCCATTGTAAGTAAAGTCGATAATTTGAGAAGATGACTTTAAGGATTGAAAAAGGAAGCTGAAGAAGAAAGTGGTTAAGAGCTTGACGAACATGGTTCTGTTTTATTGTTGTTTTTCTAGCTTTAGGTATTATGAGTTTTAAGATCGAAACTAAGAATTTATTATAGTGGAGAGAGTGGAAAAGTATTTTTTTGCCAAGGGAAAAGTCCTTCCCGAAGTAGAGGTAAGGGTCGAGGAGGGTGGACAGATTCTCGGCGGATATCTTATGGGATACTAAAATTCTAGTGGATGTTCGTCGAAAATACTATCCAGAATACTTAAAAGTTAAAACTGTTGTGCCAAATTTGTTTCCATCTTCTCTATTCAAGCAAATGGAAAATTTTACCATGTTAAGTATCAAAAACGGCACCTATCAATCTTTTGTTTTTTTGATCAAAAACATATTTGTAGTATCAAAAACTTTACCTTTTATTTTCATGTTGCTCCGGACCACTCGTACAATCAAGTCTACTCGACAAGGAAAAATATGTACCCTCATTACCAAGGCATTATATTTAGTCATGACCAAGTCAAAGAGACTTGATTCTTTCATTCAATTTTTCATCAATTGCAAATAAAGGTCTCACTACTCTGTTTCATATCATTAGGAAGTAGGAATAACTCATCATCTCTTTTCAACCTTTTCCTTATTGCTTGTTGTTTGTAGTTTATATGTTTCCATATTCGTAGGAACATCTAGCTCCATCTTCTCTAAGTTCAAAAAACCTATACTAAAATATATAGGATTAAATTTTCCTAAGAAACTATGGTGTTGGTTTTTTTAAGGTTTTTGACCTTACTAAAACCAGTGACAATAAGAACTGATAAGCAAGATGGAAAAGAATGAGTTCTAATTCTTGCTTAGATTGTGTAGGCCACGGACCGGTTAAGTAAATGTTATTTGTGTAATGATGTCTACTTCGGAAGACAAAAAATATTCAGACTTAGAACGAAGGTCGTTTATGGTTTGATTCAACTACATCTCTTGGTGTCTTAAATTATGTTGACTTCATTGTCGTTGAATTCCACAATATAATAAAGAGACAAATTGGTTTTTTGGATCCATCACTCTAAATTCTCACCAACATATATTACCTAACAAGTAACATACATTTCAACGTCAGACATTTCAACGACTAATTGATATATATTATGTTGATAATTATCATTTATTTTCATTATATTAGTTAGGATTAGGTGTTTGAGGTTTGTTTAGGATTTCTTATAAATAGATTAATTATGTTTAGGGTTTCATTAAGCTGTTGATTTTATTAATTAAAAAAAAAATTCTAAAGAGCTTTGGATAAAGTCTCGAGAGGAAGATTCGCAAAATCTAAAGAGCTTTTCAGTAAAACCTATAGAAAATGACCCTAAAACCCTAGTTTCCGAGTATTCTCATAATCAATAGATCTAGTTCTATTCTAATAGCTTCCGCTACTTCAGTTGGTATTGGAGCTTCGTCCTTTGATTTTTTAATCAAAGCTCGATTCTGGATTTCATGTTGATTGGCAGTTGTTATCTTTTCTAGGATAAAAGTCAAATTGTCGAGAGAAGACAATGAGATCTATAGAGAGATCTATGATGATCATATCTATGGCGAATGTGAAGATGGTGGGATCTACAATGAGATCTATGGAGATTATTTTGAGAATAAGAAAATTACAGAATTCATGCGTACAAAAATCAGGCATGCAAAATTGGAGCGTAAAAAATCAAGTGAATAATTGAAGATTTCATGCAGAATCCAGTTAATAAGATTTTGTGCAGAAAATTTTAGCATCAAAAGAGTGTTGAAGATTCGAGGGCGAATATTTCTTAGCCGGCGAGACCAGATGCACCGAGATATTCGGAAATATTCCAAATATCGTTATTATCTTGATAATTATCATTTATTTGTATTTTATATTTTAATATTTTTATTATTTTACTTAGGATTATGAGTTTGAGGTTCTTTTAGGTTTTTTTATAAATAGACTAATTATGTTTAGGGTTTCATTTAGTTGTTAATTTGATTAATAAAAAAAAAAAACTTCTAAAGAGCTTTTGTTAAAGTCTTGAGAGGAAGTCTCACAAACTCTAAAAATCTTTTCAGTAAAGCCTTTAAAGGAGGACTCTCAAACCCTAATTTCGAGCTATTCTCAGAATCAATAGATCTCGTTCTATCCTAATTGTTGGATTTGATACGTGAAACAATTATGTTAATAAGTAACGTTGAAATATTTTACTTGATATAATAAGATTCAAGAACCCCCAAAATAAACATAAAACAGTAATTTTATTTGCCTACGAAATTTCCATGTTTGTAGATTCTTTAAGCCTTGGAACTTTATCATTTGGTACGAGTCGTGAGAAAACGTTTTGGCTTGATACATACCACAGTTGTGGTATTAAAACGGCACCTATTATTTTCAATCAAAAACATTTTGTGGTATCAAAAACTCTGCTCCGGACCACACTTGGACAATTCTCTCTC
>JAKUCM010007507.1:0-41156 GCA_023374145.1 Lepidium sativum | reverse complement strand
GAAGAAAGACCAAAGTATCTCAGCATTATCATCATCACATTGAGCACCTCCACTTTGGTTGTGCCTAATGCGATGCTGTGGTGATATATGCAGAAGATGGTTTATATATTATGAGCTTCCAAGTCGACTAATATATGTTGATCTAACAATCACTTCATGATTCTTACTCATTTGGTACGTCTGCATATATTATGAGTCACCATTCTACTTTAGTTAGTCTGCATATTTTCACTTTTGAAATTTATTTTGATATAACCAAAGTGGTGAGTCTTACAAAAGTTAAATCCATAGATATGAACTTTTTTTGAACATTTTTTTTAAACACTCGGTGATAAAAGAAGAAATTTAAGTGTGAATCAGGTGGTCGCCAATGATGTGGATCATAAAAGATATAGCCATTAATTCTCGTTAATACATGAAACCCTAAAAAATTTACTCTCTCCGTTTCATATTAGTTGTCATTGTAAATTAAATTTTTTGTTTTATTTTATTTGTCATTTTCATTTTCCAATGCATTTTTAATATAAAATAACTTTATTTGTTTCTAATTAAATAAATAAAATATTAAATGTTTAGAATTCGAATAGTCAATTAAGAGCATAATAAAACATTTAACTATTTTTTTAATATGTGTGAAATATTGGAGTATTATGAAAAATGTAAGAACGGAGGGAGTATTATGAAAAATGTAAAAGTATACTCGTATATTGGACCAGAACTTCTAAACGGGTGAATCTTATTTTTCTTTTGAAAGGTATTTTTCAGTATCAAAAATCAGAAACAACAAATCCAAAATCTTGAGATAATGTTAATCAATGCAATTGGACCGGCGTACTGTCGTGCAACGAATCTTTCAATCAATAATATAAAGCTTAGGGAATTTCGAAATATGTGCCTTATGATTTAGTAAACAACATGCGAAATAGCATTTCGTTCGAGCCAAAGAAGACTTGTAAACGATGTGTCACATCATCAAAAAAGTTAACAAACCAGAACCAGAACCAAACCGGAGACAAACGGAAAGCAAACCAAGTCTAAACCAAACACAGAGTAGCGATAAGACAACATTATCTTTGATCACCAACCACCACCACTGCTTCCTCCGTAACCTCCTCCTTCACCACCACCGTAACCTCCTCCTCCTTCACGGCGACCACCACCGTATCCACCACGGCCACCTCCGTAACCTCCACCACCACCTCCGCTACGTCTTTCGTAACCACCACCTCCACTGTATCCACCGCCTCCAGTGCGGTATCCTCCACCACCACCACGGCCTCCTCCACCGCCGCTTCCTCTTGACTGAGCCTCGTTCACGGTGATGTTACGGCCATCAAGCTCCTTTCCGTTCATCTCTTCGATAGCATCCCTCATGGATTTCTCGTCCTTGAAAGTCACGAATCCGAATCCCCTTGATCTTCCAGTCTCGCGATCGTTAATGATCTGTTATAATCAAACAACAAAAATCACAAATGAGCAATCACGAATCGTAGAAGACAACACGAAAAAAAAAACAAAAATCGATCGATCTTCAAGCTCATAAAAGCAGGAAGATAAACGTACCGATGGGAAAAGTTAAGTAACAGTAACAGAGAACGAGAGAACATAGTAACAGTAATATCAAGTAACAGAGAAACACAGATCGTAATCAGATCCGTCGAGGATCAGAATCATCGGAATCGGCGGGATCCGGGAGTCCGATCTCTCGTGTAACGGACCTTATAATCGACAACTTCACCGAACTGAGAGAACGCCCTCTCAAGATCCTGATCGCTAGTAGCCCAAGCAAGGCCACCAACGAAGCACCGGTACTCAACTTCTGCAGACATTTCCTTTCGAGGACTTGGAAATTTGACGTAGAAAGAGAGAGAGAGAGACTTGTGTGATTTGATGTGATAAGACGCAGCCTTAATTTATAGAAGAGATGACCTAATAACCAGGGTTAAGCTAGGGTTTGATCAAAGTATAAGTAGGCATGGGCATTTGGATATTCGGATCGGTTCTGATTACTACCCATTCTGGTCCGGGTATTTCGGGTATACAATTTTGATATCCATATAAGAACCAATATTAAATCGGTTCGGTTCTTACCGGTTCTGGGTCGGATCGGGTCTAATTTTTTGATACCCATAGTAGAACCGAAAATAATTCGGTCCGGTTTCGGGTCGGTTCCGAGTCGGGTCCGATTCGGATACATTAATTTGTAAAAATTATTGAGTAATTTGTGGTTTCGGATAATTATACCCGATATTACCCGATATACCCGATAATACTCGATAATACCCGAAAACAGTAAGTACCCGAACATAAAATCATTTAATTGTATCTTAAAATCACTTAATAGGTTTAATTTTTCGGGAACCCGATCGGGTATCGGGTATTATCCGATCCGAACCAATACCCGCGGGTAGAGACCAAAAAAACCCGATAGTTACTTCTTCCTTAGCCTATTTAGTACCTGAAACCGAAATTTCGGGTCGGTTTCTTTTCGGGTATTCGGTTCTGGGTAATTTGACGAGCGCTAGTATCAAGATTCGTATTGTTGAAATTTAACTCTGATTAGCATCTATGGTTTAATGGTTAGTGGACAGGCCCACATCATGTGACCATCTCCTCGTGTCGTTATTTTATTAATAGTTATTGGGCCTAACTTTTCAGCCCATGAATTGGTTCACTCCTTATTATATAACTAGAGAGATCATTACTTTCGGCCCAATAAATTTGACTTCGACCTCTGCAAATGGCAATATACGTAATATGAAATATGATTCGTAGACTTTTTATAAGAGTGGCAATAATCTCATATTTCCCATAATGTAGCCACGATTATTTTCCCGCGGCTTCAGTGTTTGGAGAATTTGTAAAGTAACTATACCATTGTCACCTCTTTGACATATGAATTTCTTTTCTAATAATATAAAAACAATGACTTTTCGCATAGAATAGTGAAAAACATTGCTTAATTCGAAAACAAAGTTTTGTTTGAAAACACTACCACTTAATTTGAAACAGATAGAATAATCAATAATATATATGGGCTTCAATCAATTATTAGCTTCTTTGATTTAGTCACTAAACTGATGCTTATCTTATAAAATACAGAGCTTGTTTGGTCAGCATTATATTATACCTAGACAGAGCTTGAAAATGATTGTTTAAGAGTTCGTTAAGCTGTCTTTGGCGGGATAGTTGAGAGTCAAACTCCACAAAACGGCGACGTATTAGAACTTCACTGTCAATTTAGCGTCTCGAGATTGAACCATAGATATTGGAATCAGCCGTTGATCTTGACCACTATGAAGCTTACTCTGTCCACAACAGTTTTGTAAGAAGTTGTATTAATATATTATATTATTCCAGTTATTAGACTTTCAATCTTTCTCTCTCTAAATCTATGACCAAAAAAATGGAAGAGTTAGAGAGAGAAGGAAGAAAAATGATTGGTAACCAACAATGGTTTTGATTCTGAAGTGCACAGAAACATTAATTGCCAGAAAGTCTCAGATAGGTACAGTGTGAAGAACCCTTTTATCTTTGTTGATGAATCATAGAGACAAAACGAAAATTTCCTTTTTTGATCAAAAGTAAGTTACACAAAACACAAAAAAAGATTTGACTTTGAGTGGGTGGTTTTTTCCATAAATCGCATAGATTCTTTCCAATTTGATCCACGCAATGAAAGGCTTTTTCTTCGATTTAGTCATCAGGGTGTAAAGAAACCATGGTGGTTCTGAAGAAGACATCCTTGTTGCTTTTCTTCTTGATCTTGTTGTTAGAGTCAACGTTCGAACAACAGACAAGTTTGTTGGATGAGAAATCTGCGCTTTTGTCATTAAGATTTTCTCTTGGCCTAAGAAGCAGTGATTGGCCTATAAAAGGCAATCCTTGTCTGCACTGGAACGGCATAGAATGTGATCATAATGGTAGAGTTACTGAGATCAACATATCAGGGTTCAGAAGGACAAAGATTGGGAACCAAAACCCGGAATTCTCAGTTGATTCACTCGTCAATCTCACCCGTTTAGTTTCCTTCAACGCCTCAAGGTTCTCTCTTCCAGGTCCAATCCCGATTTTGTTTGGATCTAGTCTGTTGAATTTAGAGGTGTTGGACCTTAGCTCTTGTTCAATCACGGGAACAATCCCTGAACAGTTGACTCGGTTATCACGCCTCAGGGTTCTTGATCTTTCGAATAATTCAATTGGTGGGGACCTTCCTCTGTCTCTTACCTCTATTCAGAGCCTATCAAGTCTTGATCTTTCCTCAAACTCAGTTTTTGGTTTGATTCCTGCTAGTATTGGGGCACTCTCAAAACTACAACATCTGAATCTTTCGCGTAATATCTTGTCTTCTGCAATACCTCCATCATTTGGAAACCTTTCTGCTTTAGTTTCCCTTGATCTCAGCTTCAACGACCTGTCAGGTTCAGTTTCATCAGAACTTAACGGGCTAAGGAACTTGCAGACATTTGTAATTGCGGGAAATCGCCTTTCAGGATCCTTACCTCCTGATCTATTTACTTCCCTGAGTAAACTACAGATAGTTGACTTCAGAGGCAGTGGTTTCATAGGCACTTTACCGTCTAGTTTATGGTCATTACCGGAGCTGAAGTTTCTCGATCTTTCTGGAAATCATTTCTCTGACATGCTGCCTAATACCGCTGTCAGTTTTGATTCTAGTGTATTCATGCTTAACATATCCGGCAACATGTTTTACGGCAATCTCACACTCTTACTGAGAAGGTTCGAAGCTTTTGATCTGTCAGAAAACTATTTTCAAGGTAAAGTTCCCGACTTTGTGCCAACCAATGCTTCCTTGAACACCAATTGTCTTCAGGGCCCAAAGGACCAGCGGACATTGTCAGAATGCGCTTTGTTTTATTCCAAAAGGGGTTTACCTTTCAACGATCTCGGACCACCTAAAGAGAAGAAGCCTAAATCTTCTTGGTTAAGCCACAGGAAAACAGTTATAATTGCTGCAGTTGGAGGGTCTATTTTGGTTATTCTCATTCTCATATTGTTACCGTTAACAGTTAGTTACTGTGTCCGTCAAAGAAACAGATTATCAACCGGTAACCATCCTAGAGGAAGAAACAACGGTGTTGGCCCATTGCCGCCTAATGAAGAATTTCCCTCAAGAGGAGGAGTCTCTATAAACTTTGGGAGTCTTGGATCATCGTTTACTTATGAACAGCTGCACAATGCAACCAAGGAGTTCCATGATTCGTACTTGATCAAGAAAGGACAATCAGGGGATCTGTTCAAGGGTGTCCTAGAAACCGGAGTTCAGATTGTTGTGAAAAGAATCAGCTTGGAATCTACAAAGAACAAGGAAGCGTACCTAACCGAATTGGATTTCTTCAGCCGGTTTGCTCATCCGAGAATAGTTCCCTTTGTAGGAAAATGCTTAGAGGGCACAACCCATAAGTTATTGGTGTACAAGTACATGCCAAATAGGGATATACCAAGCTCATTGTTCTATAAATCCAATTCCCTTGTTGATGATGGGTTGAAATCTCTGGATTGGATCACTAGATCGAAAATCGCATTGGGAGCAGCAGAGGGACTTTCTTATCTGCACCATGATTGCTCACCATCCATAGTCCACAGGTAGAATAATCATCCCTTTTACTGTTTTTACATTCATTATAGCCACTCAAATCTTCATCATAATTAAGCTTGAGTCTTCCAATGTAGAGATGTTCAAGCAAGCAGCATTCTGTTAGATGATAAGTTTGAAGTCAGGCTTGGAAGCTTGAGCAAAGTTTGTCATCAAGAAAACAATAGCCGTCCACGAAAAATTGCCCGGTTGCTCAGACTATCCCAGTAAGTGTCTCCTCCTATTCAATCATTAGCTAACTTTAGATCAAACATCTAACAACAAGCTTATTCTGCATTATGCTCTCTCCAGGACTTCTCAAGAAAGTGTTCCTGGTGAGTTTTTGATCTTCAGATTATATTTATTTCCAAAATTTATCCTCTTTGTTCTAACAATCCCCAATTTTTCAGGATCTCCAGCTACAGCAACATGTGCTTATGATGTATACTGCTTCGGCAAGATACTACTTGAGCTAATCACAGGAAAGCTCGGAATCAGCTCATGCGAAGAAACCCAATTCAAAAAAATCCTAAACGAGATTATGCCTTACATTTCATCGCAAGAGAAAGAACAAATGATGAACATTCTAGACCAATCACTTATGATCGACGAAGACCTCTTAGAAGAAGTCTGGGCAATGGCCATTGTCGCTAGATCTTGTCTTAATCCTAAACCAACGAGACGGCCGCTTATGAGACACATAGTTCAAGCTCTCGAAAATCCCCTGAGAGTGGTGAGAGAAGACAGCAACGAATCCGAGAGATTCCGAATGACGGGATCTTCGAGAGGATCTTCAGGTAGTGGTCGACTTTTCGGTAGTTGGAGACGAAGCTCGTCTGATCCAGTCGCGGCAGGGACCAGTACCCTTCTTTCTCAAGGGACGGGATCGTCGACCAGAGAAAGTAGCCGTGGCACCTCGAGCCGAAGAAGTTTGAAAGATGTATAGAAGAAATAAGCTTTTTCTGTTTTTTCTTTTTGCAGTTATTTATTTGCTCCATTGTTAAAATTCCCATAAATTTTTATTATTTGTCTAAGAACAAACCCGACGACTGAGCTCAATTCGGCTACTATGCTTTATTTGAGCCTGTTTCTCGAATACTATCTACATTTTATTCCTTGGCACAACCAGAACACAAACTTTGTTGGCACAACTAAAACACAAACTTTGTTGCAGGTAAATAAAAGTTTGACAAGCAAGATTACAAACTGAGTCAAGTGTACACATAAAAACTAATGTAGTATGGTTAAGTCCAATAACCGGAGAGGTAGATTTAAAAATGCCAAGAGATAACAAAAATGACTAATAAATTAAGGAGGAGCATCTTGAATGAAAAAAGACAATGTCACTGGGATTCCAGTTCGACAGATCGGAGTCCAATTTGGCAAATCGGATTCCGTTTAATGAGATCGAGATCCACCTGCAAGGAAGAACGAAACACAGATTGAGTATATATGGCAATAGAACAAGGAAATGTTCATACAAAGATGTAACAATAAGTGAAGATCTTGTGGGCTACCTTGTGTCCAAACAGATCTCGTATGTTGTCGATACCGTATAATATCATTGTTGGTCTGGTGAATGAGCAAAAATGAAAGAAATAATCAGCAACGATCCAGAAAAGTTGAGAGAAATTAAAAAATCGTACCTTTCAAGAGAAAGACCCCAAGCGATGACTCGAACATCCTCGGGGAGACCCATTGGTAGAAGCATTTCGGGTCTGAACATTCCAGAGTTTCCAATCTCCACCCACTTCCCTAAACCTTCATGGTAGCTGAGGAACAGATAAAGTTTTTAGTTTTTGTCTCTGTTTCATGCATTGGAGAAGATTTATAAATATCCTATTACCAAATTACCTGAAAATCTCCATGCTGGGTTCTGTATAAGGGTTGTAAGCTGGTTTGAACTTCAGCTTCGACATCCCTGAATAGTGTGATCATGTAAAGAATTTTTCTTTTTCTCAAGAGCCTAAGCGAACAAAAGTTAAAGTTCAAGAGCGAACCAAAAGATGTGTTTACCTAAGCGTGAGAAGAAGTCTTTTAATACACCAATAAGGTCTCCCAATGTAAGGCCTCGATCACATATCAAACCTGATCCAAACATGAGTTCATTTAACCATCTGAAAGTAAACTTCAACAAAAGATGATGCTAACTTTTATAGCACTCCCAACTCTGACCATTAGAACTATACCTTCAATTTGATGGAACTCTGCCAGATGGGTCCGATCAACAGCCTCATTTCTAAAGACACGGTCAATTGAAAAGTACTTCTTGGGCAAAAAAGGTTTCTACAGCAACATAGAATTCTAGTTATACTACTGAATTTTGGAAACAAACGTCTCACAGCTTGTCAGCTACTAAGCAAAAGTGCCGTCAGACCTGTGCTAGTGCATAAAGCATCCTAGATGAAACCGCCGTTGTGTGAGTTCTGAGAAGATTCTTGTTTGCTTCTTCTCTTTTCCAATCATAATTATACCTATGACGCAAAACCCCATGTCAGAGAGATTACAAATTAATTATAACTACAAAGTAGTAACGCATAGATACAAGTTATTTACCCCCTTGATCCATAACCACCAGATTCATGAATACCTTTCACCCTCTTAACATAGTCTTCCGGCAGTGTCCTTGTAGTAGAAGGAGCTACATTCAAAGATTTACACCTTATAATAAGAATTAGATAGTCTTTGAGATGTCACCAAGCAACTGAGAATAAGCTTTCCGAATCAACAAATTCAGTGACTAAGCATTCAAATTTGAACCTTTTAAAAAGAAGGTATCATGAGAATCACGAGCAGGGTGCTGCTGAGGCTGGAACAAAGCATCAAAATTCCAGAAGCTATGAAGTATAAGAAACATGTTTAAGATCAGCCAACAAATACAAGAACAAATGTCTAGTAAGGTAGCATGCATTAAAAGCTGAAGCCCATAATTGAGTAATAACTAGAGCATACCTGCTCTCCACAAAATTGTTTGTTGGCATCTCTTCAAACCTGTGACCACATAAGTCTCAGCATTAATTTTGACCAGCAACAGAAAAATGGAGAAATAACAACATATGCCAAGGTGCCAAGAGTCTTTCTCACCCCATCTGAACAAATATATCTTTAAACTGTTTTCGCACCTAAGAAACAAGAAAATAAAAATAAAACTTCTGAGGTTTGTTAAGAAGTAGTCACCCAAATTCTGCACTACGGTAGGAAAATAACCATTTATATATAATATATACACTTGGTCCATACCAAAAACCAAGCTTGCAGTAAAGTGGCACAACAAGTTTCTTTGTGTCAACTTACCTTGAGAAGGGCGTGAAGATGCCCAGCCTCCAGAGGTGCTCCTTTAGCATTGAAGTTATACTCCTTAAACTCTAGCTCTTTCCAGCTGCAGGTACAACAATCTGCTATCTTAAGTATATATTCTGCCTATAAGACCAAAATACCATTGAAAAGTTCTAAACAAGAAGACAAGGAATATGACAAACTTTTGAAGATTTTCTCGAGTCAAATCGGTGGCCACTTTCTTCCTTTCAGGAGCATAATTAGGACCTTTCTTTATAGAATACCCCTTCCATATTCTGAGAAGTAGAAAGGGCATTATCAGTTATCTACAATGTCTCCCAATAGAGAAGAAACAGAAAGATTGAGGGTAATCAATTACTGTGGTACGATGAGTTTTCTGGCTTTTAGAGAATTGATACTGTCTTTATGAAATTCCTGAAAGAATACTTCAAATCAATAGGAATCATAAAGGCAAATTCAACATACGAACTCTCTTCTCAACATAGCACAGACCTTCCCTTCTTGTATCAGTAAAAGCTGATCTTTCACTTTATCTTCTACATGTTGAACCTACAATACGTTGGTTCAGATTGATGCAGACTAAATAAACTAAAATGTACTTGCATGTGACATATGTTTAACTGATTAACCATACACCCAAAAGGGAGGTAGGAAACAGAAAGTAAACCAAATTTGGGACAATCTAGCATTACCTTCCTCGAGACTTGCTTTCCCATTTCCACCCACTTGTTTTTTCCAGCTTGTGAACAGCCGATTTTGAAGACTGAAGGAGCTAGCTTTTTCTGAAATAGCAAGAATTCTACAGCCGTTATGTTCGCATGACTAACAGATCCCACCAAATATATACGTTGAGATATCTATTTCAATCACCTGGAGCTCATCTTTGGATATGCTACCTTCTTCTGGCACAGCTAAGAAAAGTTGTACTTCTGGTGACCCTTCTGCAGCATATTTCTTCCCTTCATCAGTTAGAATCCAATTCTCCTTTTTAATGTCCTGCAGAAAAGAGTCAACCCATGTTTCAACAGCGCATCATATTATAATGCAAAACTAGTCTACTAAACGTTGTTAGTGGTAGAACCTATGAAAAAATGTGTAAACCCAGATTCTCATAAGTGAAAATGTGATTCTTCAGTGGCATTCATGAATAACGTAAAACGTTCATCGGATACCAAATCATTCTAATCTAACACACTAGACCCTTAGTCCAAACCCAATCGAATTTCTCTTATCGCGCAGACCAAATTCAACCAGAGAACTCACAGGCATGGAATATGATACACGATTTAAGATTAAAACTACGCAAGTTAAACAGCTTAAGCACGAGTACCTGAACATCTATGTAACGGAAACCATGGAGGCTTTTGATGACATTGACGAGTTCGTTGTGGTTAAGGTCGAATTCGGCAGAAAATTGACCCGAATCCGTGATCTGTTCATTGTTCTGAAGGAACCCAAGTATCGCTTCCTCCGCCATAATCTCTTGAATTTTATCAAATAGGTTTTGGCTTTCAGCTTTACCCTACTCAACTTCTATCTCCGGTCGAACAGAGAAAACGCCGCAGAATAAATTTGTATAAAATTGGATCTAAGGGTTCAAATTTTGGGTCATTTTTAATAATCTCCACTTACTTTCAAATACTACCATAGACCCAAATATTCGATTTTTGCAAATCACCTAACTATTTTCTACTAAATCATATGATTAGGACTTCAAAATTTTAATCAAACTAAAATGCATCAAGCTACCACTCAATTATAAAACAATGAAAATCATAGAGTTTACAAATTGTGCTATATATGCAGAGATAGGGATTATTTAATACGTTTTGGAACTAACGAGTGTAATATGCAAAAAATAAAATACTTGGAAACGACACCGTTGCATGTGTAGGGTTTAGTGTTCTGTTCACATGTCGTCCATCTCACTGTGAATTTCCTCATCTCCTTCGTATTCCCATTCTAGAAAAACAAAAGCTTTCTCTTCTGTGGAATCTCAAAACCAGAGATGGCATCGTTTTTCAGATCAGCGTTAATGACAGGTTCCAGAAACTTAGTATCGAGGTCCAAAACCGTAACTCAGAAGTCTCTCAATCTTCAACCCACAGTGAATTCAACTCCTATGGCTTCATTGCCTCAATCCATCCCTCGCGCTTCAAGGTGAATACTTTAGCTAATTTATGAAATCAAACACATTTTCTTATGTTTCCATGTTTCTGAAACTTTGTCAATGCAATGCGAAGGGTTCTCTCGGCTTTGGGAAGTGTTGAAACGATGATTCCGCTTCACAGTGCTGTTGCTTCAGCTCGACTCAGGTCAAGTATCGCTGCTGATTCCTCTTGTTGGAGCTGGCTTTCTCAGGGTAAATGTTCTCTCTGTTTTTGCTTGTTTCTTTGAATATTTTCCTTCGTTTACTGTGTCTGTGTGCTTTAGATGATATTATTGAATTGAAGCATAATTGTGGCTAGAGGATTCTGATTAGTCTGTACTCTTTGGATTCAAAGTCTGTTCTTTTATTACAAACAAAATTGCTTCAGATATGATACTAGATGATACCTGTGAAAGATGTGTTTCTAAAAGTGAATAAAGCAAAACTAGAGCAGTTGTGTCTTCATTTTAAATGGTTTTGATTAGGAACAAAGCATGATAGAAAGATCAAAACTTTGACAGATTTTTGAAGAAGGGAACTGTTACTTCTCTTACACAATCATCTCTTGTTGAAATGCCTAGTTGGTCTTACATTATCTAGTTGCCCCTTGTGTTTGTCTTAAAGCTTTGCGTCTCTGACTTGTGGTTCTTCTACTTAATGCAATAGGACTTGCCACGCCTTTGTGACCCCGGTCTGCTGGATCTATATAAGGCGAAAAATAATCAAAATATTAGGACTTGCTTTCACATAATGTATGAACAAGAACAGTATTTATACTACTTCGAACTCCTTCATCAATGTACTGCTGTGTGGTTCACAAGGACTTGTTGTTTCAAAGTGTTTACAGTATCACTGTTTGGATCTACACATTTTGGGGCCTTTTTTTTCTGCACGAAATTCAGCATTTCCTTTCTTTTGTTCATGAGATCAACTTCTGTGTTGTTCATGCAAATTACAACGACAAGTCTCTGCATTTTTCAATTTCTGAATCTTGTTAGCTGATTCTCGTCCTATTTCTCTCGTCTCTT
Source organism: Lepidium sativum (assembly GCA_023374145.1). Lineage (NCBI taxonomy): Eukaryota > Viridiplantae > Streptophyta > Magnoliopsida > Brassicales > Brassicaceae > Lepidium > Lepidium sativum. The sequence goes on along the minus strand of JAKUCM010007507.1, from coordinate 29,086 downwards.
AGAGTTGGGAGCTCCTCGGTGACACCATCATAGCATTGGTCTTGATCTTGAAGCGCCAATGGTTTGATACAGAGAATGTATTGTGATGTTTAAGCCTCCTTGTTGCCAGTTTTGGACCGGTTTGCTCTGGTTTAGGGCCACTATGTCTCTTGATCTGGTTCATGTTAACTTGATTTTAGATTTTGTTTTTGGAACATATAGCCATATAGGGATATTTTACATATTTCAAATTAGTAATCATCATATGTTAAGCATTCTAGGGAACACGTAAGAATTAGTAATTTGAATCTAACAAACATAATAAAACTTAAAACTCTACCAACTAATAATTGTGAATCCAAACTTTCTTGCAGTCTACTCTTATTCCAGATTTCTAGTCACCAACTATGTATATAAAGAATTGATATTTTGTATACAATACAACAGAAATATCGAGAGCCCCACATTCACCAAACAAATTGTCCGACGCCAATCTCGCCGGCCTTTACCAAAGAAAAAATAAAGCTAAAAGTGAAAAATTATTGATTGCCAAAATATTATGTTGCAGATATTATTAGCTAATAGAATATATATTATATGATCTAAATTGGAATACTTCTGTTTTAGCAAATTGTGGTAGTTGTCGAAATCTATTTAGTTATATTAGGATAGATGACAATTAATTGTTCGAATATGCTGGCGATCGCGACCGTGACCAAAAAAATAATTTTTTTGTTCGTTTGAGAGTCGTTGAAAGTATATTAGTAATTTTAGATTATAGTCGCCGCAAATCACTAAATAAAATAGCGATCAAAAATTGTAATCGTTGATCGCTGCGACCGATCGTTGAACTAACGACCACTTAAACAAACATGTTTTGGTCGCGGTCGCCAGCGACTAGCAAACGAACAAGGCCTATCTGTATAGCTATTGTAAGAGATGTCCCAATATATTGTTTACTTATTCCATAAATATTGTAATTAAGTTAACAAAAATACCTTACGGAAAAGTTAGTCTATTAAGTAAATACCAATCACACTAAATGTAGTTTCAAAATACTACCGGAGATGTGCGTCACTATATAATAGCTCATATTTCTTAGTATATTAAGTCGAATAAGATTTAGAATAGAGAAAGCAATATGGGGAATTGTGCACTAAAGCCAAAAGTTTTGTTCGATGCCGGAGCTCCGGCGCCGGAGGATATTAATGATTTACTTCTCGAAGATGAGAAGATCGACTCTGCAAAATCTCTTAGCAACTTGTTCCTACAAGTAAGTCACTACAAACATAATGTAATCATTTTAAAGATGTTAAATACTTAATTATATTAAAATTTTTATATTCTTTGTGGCTTTTGGTTAATAGGACATGAACGAGAAAAAAATTAATGAAGACGATAAGATCACACCGGAAAATATGGCGGTGATTGAAGATCTGAAAACAGCTTTGGCGGACGATAAATCTCCGACAAAAGAGGTAATATCTCCGACAACGGAGATTAAATGTCCGGTAACAGAGACAATATCGCCGACAATGGAGATTAAATGTACGGTAACAGAGACAATATCTCCGACAAAAGAGACAACATCACCGGTTGTGGAAATAAAATCTCCTTCTGATGATCAGAAGGTGAAGGATGAAGAAGTAGTTCGTGAAGACAAAGTGATTGACTTTGTGACGGTGAAAGAGTCAGAAACAGAGGCTAAAGCAGTGGAGGTGGGAAGAGAAGCTTGAATTGTTTGCATAGTTTGTCATATTGTTGTTGGTTTTTTTTCATATTTTATGTAGTTTTCTTTTAATTTGCTTCTTTGTTGTCATAATAATTCTGTCAAAAATTCAGTATATCAATTTAACATTTTACCAAAATAAAATCCGTAGTTGCTACATTTGCATTCTTTGATATCAAACGCTTGTGTTTAGATTTTTGTTAAAATTATGTTTTTCTTTCATACAAAACGCAAACGCTAGCTTCATTCTGTCGTTTGAAGCGTTAAAAACTTTTATACAGTGTATAAATGACAATGTCAATGAGAGAGGCTTAAACGCTAGTTTTTACGTTTGTGTTTTTGATAGCAAAGCGGCTGATTCAGACTTGTTGTTTAGGTTGTTCTATATTGGTCAAATCAAATTAGTTAGTGTTGAGGAAACGCCTTCCTAAAAGAGTATTAATCATATATTCATAATTATAGAGTTCTCCTTTGTGTAGTTATTATGTCAGTTTTGTATATAGACCTGTGTACATTATATGATTCAATATATCGAATATATACCGCTCGACAAAGATTCATTGTAATATTTTAAGCGTTTCAAAAAAGACGCAAGCATAAAACCTGATATCCAAAACCTGAATCAAAACCGATCCGAAAAAAAAGAATCGAATCCGAAAAAATATTCTAATGAGTCCTATATTTATATACTCGAAAAATTAAATCCGAATCCGAACCTGAACCGAATTAAGAACCGAACGGGTACCGAAATATTTTTGTTAAATTTAAGCATTTATACACTTATTTCTATTAAATATTTATTTATTTTAAGTTTTTATATAGATTTATATAATACCCGAATCCGAACCCAATTTATATCCGAACCGATCTCGACCCGAAAAAATAGATACCCGAATGAGTTCCAAATCAATAGAACCGAAAATTTAAAATCCGAAAAGACCCGAACCCGAACCTGAAACCAAACGAGAACCTGAATGTACCGGCCTATGCAGGACAAACGTTTTTAGACTGGATTCAAATGAGCCTATATGGGCCTAGTAATGGGCCGAAGGATAGAGAATTAACGTGCGGGTAAGACCCGGATTGGGAATACGGATCCGGAAGCATTAAATTGTGAAACAACTAACCTGACAAACAAATATAATTGCAGCAATTTAAGAAGGCCACCGAATTCTCGAGACCTGACTTGTCAATTATACACATAGGAAACAACCAATATCATTTAAACACGTGTCCATATAGTTTGTTGTATTTATAAACTCAGGCTCTACTAACCACTACCGGTTCATGGACGACTAACCTACCAAAGTTAAGGCAACGGAAGAATTTTGGTTTAGCATCAAAAGTAACGATTAAAAGATATATGTTTAATAATATCTATTTTTGTCCACATGAATAATTATAAAGTTGATCACATTAGCAACGTGGAACAAGGACGAATGCATTAATTGTTACACGTCGAGATCGGTACTTCAATCTTTTCATAGTTATTCGACTTTGATCCATAACGTTTAACTGGATTGTTACCAAATTGTTTGAAATTTGAACTCCGAAATGACGATGATGTGAGTGAGAGAATCCACTATTTAATTGTCATGTACTCCGAAACTATAGGATAACGTAGAATATTTTCATCAAATATTTAGAGTAATAAATCCTTTAAGACAAATTTAGAATAATGTTGTCTATGTCAATCTGATTTGCACATTTTAATTGATTTGTTTTCATATCGATTATAAGAGGAAGTGCTTTCTGATCAATCAAACTAACAGATAAGATGTAAATTGTTTTTAGGCAGTGTCCGACGATAAGTTCACTTAAGGCAGCTCATTTGTACAACCAGGGATCGAGTTTTTTCGTCTACATTACGTAAAAATTATGCTAATAGATCAGTCAGTTGTGACCCAATATAATCTACCGTTAAAATATTAAACACAAATGGTGAAAGCGAATGGATATAGAAATGCATTTAGCATGTAAGCAAATTTTTATATATATAGAAAACTATGTTTCCTTTATAATATATAGTGAGATACAACCAACTAAAATAGCTTAATAGATAGTGAGATATAATCTATAATAAAAGTACAGAAAAAAAAAAACAAGAAATTCTTAATTTATGGATGAAAACAATAAAGAGGTAATAAATATCCCGAGCTACTCTTCTCTCCTCTGTAAGTGTCCATATATGCACCATTCTCTTGAGATAATCACAGAACTCAAACCCAATCTCTCACTTTAGACAAAGACAGGAAGACAGCAAACAATGGCGAAATCTCCAGAAACAGAGCATCCAAACAAAGTAGTTGGTTGGGCTGCTAAAGATAAATCTGGTGTTCTTTCTCCTTTTAACTTCTCTAGAAGGTTTTTATACTTGTCACAAATCTCTTGTTTCGTTTGATCTTCTTATTCCATAGTTTAAGATCTTCCTCGTACTCTGTTTCTCTGTTTTGGGTTATGTCAGTCTGTACTGTTTCTTTGATAGTTCATATAGATAAGAAGTTTCCTTACATCTTCCATTTATGGCTAAGGAAATCTATATATGGTCCGAGATCTGTTACAAAATGTTGTTTCTTTCGTTTGTTTTGTTATCATATTGTAACATTTAGGTTGGTGTGGTTTTAACTCTGCAGGGACAATGGTGAAAATGATGTGACAGTGAAGATCCAGTATTGTGGAGTTTGCCACACTGATTTACACACCATCAAAAACGATTGGGGATACACTTATTACCCTGTAGTTCCTGGGTAATTTTCAAACAGTTATGTCAAAATTTAATCGCGTTTTTGATTATATAACAAAACTTTTTTTATGTAAATCAGGCATGAAATCGTTGGGATTGCTACCAAAGTTGGTAAAAATGTGACTAAGTTCAAAGAAGGAGAACGTGTAGGAGTAGGAGTGATCACTAGTTCATGTCAATCTTGTGAATCATGTAACCAAGATCTAGAGAATTACTGTCCTCAAATGGCTTTTACATACAATGCAATTGGACCCGATGGAACCAAAAACTACGGTGGATATTCTGAGACCATTGTGGTCGATCAACGGTTTGTTTTAAGGTTTCCTGAGGGATTACCAAGCGACTCTGGTGCACCGTTGCTCTGTGCTGGAATCACTATCTATAGTCCAATGAAGTATTATGGTATGACTGAAGCAGGGAAGCATTTGGGCGTGGCTGGACTTGGTGGGCTTGGTCATGTTGCTGTTAAGATTGCTAAAGCTTTTGGTTTGAAAGTTACGGTGATTAGTTCTTCTCCTGACAAAGAAGATGAAGCTGTTAATAGGCTTGGTGCTGATTCATTTCTTGTCACTACTGATCCTCAGAGTATGAAGGTAACAAAGAATGATCTCTAAGCTAGTTTGGTCCGATCTGATTTTCAGTTCAGTTTGGTATACACTTTTGTTTGGTTTGTGAAAATTTAGGCTGCAATTGGAACAATGGACTTCATTATCGATACTGTATCAGCAGTACATGCTCTGTATCCATTGCTTGGTATGCTCAAAGTCAGCGGAAAGCTCATTGCTTTAGGCTTACCTGAGAAGCCTCTTGAGCTACCAATGTTCCCTCTAGTTCTCGGTAAACAGAAACAGACCCTAGAAAACTTTATTTCATTGCGTGTAAAAGAAGTTCACCTGACTTACTGTGTACATGTTACAGGGAGGAAAATGATAGGAGGAAGTGACATTGGAGGTATGAAGGAGACACAGGAGATGCTTGACTTTTGCGCTAAGCATAACATTACGGCTGATATTGAATTGATTAAGATGGATGAGATTAACTCTGCCATGGAGAGGCTTGCTAAGTCTGATGTTAGATACAGGTTTGTGATCGACGTGGCTAACTCGTTGAGTCCTCCATGATTGAGCCGAATCTAAGGAATGGCTAATAAAGAAGCTACAAAGCTATGTAATAATCTTGTGGTTGTGTTTCTGTTTCTGCTTTTGCGCTTTCTGTTTGTGAACCGGTTTCTTCTCAGACAAGTTATCTTCTTCTCTGTTATATTTCCATGTTCTGTTTCATGATTCTTGAGTAAGACCTTGATCACTATTCATTTAAGTGATTTAAAGATGGATCTAAACGCAAAGAGCTCTATGTTTATTAATTAATATGGCAATTAAATCAAGCTAATTTGGGAGAAGGAGCCGGAGAAGAGTCGTCTGAGTTTAAATCCTGGCAAAAGCCATGGAGTACATAAGCTTTCTCAGGCGTATATCCTAGAGAAGTGAGCATGGAAGGCCAAGAATTGGAGGTGATGATATCGAGGGTTTCACAACAACTAACACCGAGTTTGGTTTCACCGTTGAGGAAGAAGAGAACGATCTCATTACTGCAAGATTTCAGCTCGTATAATGCGTTCCAGCATTCCATTAGTCCTCCACTTTGAAGCCTTGCCGCTATGTTGGTTGACTCCGCCGGGAGATATCTGCCGGAGACGTTGGTGCTTAGGAGGAAGAGGAAGACAACTGTGACGGTGGAGAAGAAGACAGTGGTGTTTGAAGCCATTATGTTATTGGTTGTGTTTTCTGTGTGTGATTCAGATCTGCAGGTTCAGTGTTTATAGTGTGTTTAGGGTGTAAGATGAGTAACGTACAAGGCATAATATGAAAGGTTTGATTTAAGATATAAGTATATTTTGTAATTTAATATGAAAGGTTTGATTTAAGATAACGTACAAGGCATAACGTACAAGGCATAATACTTTGTAATTTTATCAAAAATGTGGCTGTAGTTTAGTGGTAAGAATTCCACGTTGTGGCCGTGGAGACCTGGGCTCGAATCCCAGCAGCCACAAATAATTGTTTTTTACTTATCTAAGAGCTCGTTTAGATTTGGGCTGTCTAAATTTCAGTGAAAGCCCAATAAACATTGCTAAAAGCCCATATGTTAATACTGTAAGTATTTTTATTCCGACTACTAAACGCATTAATATATTACTCATGTATATAACATGGTGGACTTTTACTTTTGATGGCACAATCATATAGGAATTAGTCTTAAATCTTAATTACCTAAGTGACTTAAGTCCCATGATTAAACTAGTCAATTATAATTAATCGGACAAAAGCACTTTTTAAATAACCACGTATAACTTATACTAAGGTCTAATGTTTTTTATTTATTACTTGTGAGATTTACGAAGCGTATCTTGTTATATATAAATTATTTGTTTAACTAAAAGTTTTTTCTTTGAATTTACGAACAATTAATAAAAAGCAGTTATAGAAATAAATAAACCCGATTTATGAGAGTGAAGTCGGCGATATTAACATTTTTAATAATAATTATAATTTTATTGTTAAGCAATATTTATGATAATATAAACCGATCAAAACGAATTTAGTAGCTATCAACGTTTTCATAATTAACGTTTAAAATGATTGCATGTGATTTGTAATTGATACATTTTGAACATTTGGAAATAGTTTGTTTGTCTTTTCACATCAGAAGATTGAAAGTGTTAATAATAAAATAAAATACATTGCCTAAACCTATTCTTTTTTGTCTTTGCTTCTTTATCGTTCTGTTTTTGGTTTAAGTATTTTTTGAGTTTTAAGTTTTTTTATTCATGTTTATTTTATTTTGATATAGATAGAGTAGTAATAGTCTAATTTCGCTCTTTTTGCTTTAGCTTAAATAGTCTTATTGTATAGCATTTTATATTTGTACTTATAAGTCTTGTATTTGCATTTGCATTTGGTATTTGTACTTATTAGTCTTACATTTTGTATTTACAATTATATTTGCATCTTTCTGTATTTGTATTTGTATTTCTATTTGCATTTGATATTTATTTACATTTGTATTTCCATTTTGGTATTGCATTGCATTTGATATATATACTTATTAGTCTTGCATTTTGTATTTACTAGGCATAGGTATTCGGATACCCGGACCCGATCAGTCGGGTCTTTCGGGTTTCGGGTATTTCGGGTTTACTTACATAAGACCCGTTCGGGTATTTTCACGGGTTCGGGTCAGATTCGGGTATAAAATTTCGGTTCGGGTCGGGTTCGGGTTATCCGATTTTTTCAACTAATTTTTAATCAAAATAATTTTTTAAAAAACAGTTTTAAAAATCATAACTTATTAAAAAAATTAATATTTTAGTTTTATAATGTTATATTGATTATAAATTGATTAGTTTTTTTAATTTGTAATTAGAACTTTTAATATTTGTGTAAATATAAGTATATATATAAATATTTGTATAAATATATTATATATTTCAGGTATTTTTTAATATTTGTGTAAATATAAGTATATATATAAATATTTGTATAAATATATTATATATTTCAGGTATTTTGGGTATCCGTTCGGGTACCCGTACTTTCATAATGTAAAACCCGTTCGAGTATTTTATAGATTTCGGTTTGGTTCGGGTTCGGATTCGGGTTCGGGTTTTGGAATATTATGCTCAGGCCAAGTATTTACAATGTGCAACTTCAGACACATGAAATGTGAGATCAAATCAAAGGTAAAGAAGAATTGAGCAGTCTTTTAATGTCTAAAGTTTTCATTAATAATATTAACTTGGCTTATAAGCCTTAAATAAACAAGAGAAACTGAAAGTGAACCTTTTGGTACTGCAAGTGAAATTTGTTTTGGCAAATACATTTGAACTGTTTATTTGCAATGAAATGAATAAATGTTAGATAACATAATATTAACTGTGAAATTAAAAAGTAGTAGATGATTTTGTTACATGTTGTGGAGCTCTTACAATTAATATATAGATTATTACCTGCACCAAAAGTTCTTCCTTCGAATTTACAAACAATTAATAAAAAGTAGTTATAGTAATAAATTAAATGCGGTTTATGAGAGTGAAGCCGACAAAATTAATCGTAAATTATAATTTGATATTATCAATGAAATTGTTAGATCACATAAGGAAGTATATTTCTTTTTTGGTCGGAATAGGGAAGTATAGTTTACCCGAATTGTTTGAATTTTTAACCATTTATGTTTTTAGTAATTTTATTGTTATGCAATATTTATGATAATACAAACCGATCGAAACCAATTTGGTAGCTCTTAACGTTTTCATAATGAACGTTATAACTAAGTCATAACTAACCGGTACAGTAGCCAATTCCAGGCGGAAAACTTGATTTTTGGTTATGTAAATAAGTTATCTTAAATGGATTTACCGTCAAACACTAAACTAATAGCCATTTGCAGATTACATGTGATTTATAATTGATACTTTTAAAACATTTGGAAATAATTTGTACTGAAGGATATTATTAGTACTGATGTAATTAGAATACATAATTATATAGTTTTGTACTTACTTTGTTTAAACTCTGTTAATATGTTAATACTCTTGTATATAAGACATCTATTTTTTTTATCAATCTAAGAAAACCTTTTACAAAATCTATGTTTCTTGACATGGTATCAAAATTATAACATAAGATTTTAGGTTTTCAAAACAATTATATTGACCTTTACAATATTTATTATCTTTTAATTTCTACGGTTTCAATCTACTCCATCGAAATTGTCACTTGTTTCCACACTTTTCTCTCTAATGACTGAAACCTGAATTGATGATTTCGCTTCTACTGGCAATATAAGATTGCCTTATAGTAAGTAATACTAGTATTAAACTGCGTTAAGTACATGAAAAATAGGGTTGCTATCAAAATTCAATACTAGTTTAAAATGCAATAGTGGAAATATCTACCGACAAAGTGATCAGTTCAAACACACACACAAAATAGTGTATTTTTAAAAGGTAGATAGTTTATTCTTTTTCAGAGTCAATTCAAACACGAAAAAGACACGAGTCATTGACTTATAATACTTGCATAGGAGTTAATATATTTAAATGTAATCCTGAAAAACGATTTATTGAGAAAATCTTAACAATAAAATTAAAAATAAAAAGTTATACAATATAACTCTATTATTCGATTTTAAATTATAATGTACCCGCAAATGGTTTTTAACTTAGTAGCTGTTGGCAAATCTACTTATAACAGCTCATTTATACAATTAGGAATTTAGTTTTTCCTTTTATATTATGTAGGAATTTAATTATTGAGTCGGTCAGTTGTGGCCATCCAATTAATCTACCGTTGACAAAAAAAAGTTTATAAGATACACTAGCGAGATGCTTGACCAGTTTAATTATAACGTAATACATCGAAATAATCACAGATTTACTATAATTTCTTCTAGCCACTTTTTTTGTATTGACAATTTTCGTCGGTGCTGTTTTTATTGTAAGTTATTCTAATGTCATTTGATTAAACATGATTTTATATGTAGCAATTGTAAAAATGTCTGATTCGGTGGAGCCTTGTAGGCCATCGAATGCTTTTAAATCATGATAAGGGTTAATCGACCGACGAATATCTGTACTCCTAATATCTACCTATATATTTATAATCATACATTATAATTTAAGCAGTCGTATATTGTGTTTTCTTTTTTGCCATATACGATTTTTGGATAAACTATATACATTGATATTTCTATAAATTTGTTTTATGCATGTTAGCAAACAAAAAATGATAGATTTAAACACCTTCTTTCAAATTAGCCATATTTTTTATAACTAAACTACTACGTAGTAATCGAGGACAAGTGACCCAATAGTATAGTCACTTTATAAATTTTCAAAGCATCAAAAAAATTTCCCTCACTATATTTCTCTTACTACTTTATCTTTCTAAGTGGTTATAATTTTGTGTGAAAATGGATTTTCTTTGGGTAGTATTTATAGGAAAACATGGGTACTTTGCTATGCCATTGCGATGGAAATATTGACTATCACAAAGCCATAGCAAATAACTCGCAAATTTGCAAGGTTGTTGCTCGCATCGCAAAAGAATAGCAGGTTTGCGATGCAGACACCCGCCTTGCAAAGCCATTGCGAACACATTGCAATGACATCGCAAAATTGTGAGACTCTTTTGGCCTCGCAAACTTGCAACGCCATTGCGAGGAGAGGATTTATATCGCAAGAGCCTTGCAAACGCGTAGCAATTTTACAACGGAAAATTGGCATCGCAAAATTGCCTCGCAATTCACCTGTTTTCTTGTAGTAGATCAAATCCTCTATCTCTAGTAGTAGGAGCGGGATTTAAAAATCAGTAGACTATTTGACAAAATAAAATTATTGCGAAGTAGTACTTTTCTAGCGATTAGCTGGTAGAATATGACGTATATTTGGTAACAACGTATTTTCTAAATTGTTAGTTCATTTGTGGCCATCGTATATTAATTGAATAGTAAGAATAATGTTATACTTATCCCATCCAAATAATGATTCCGTTGTTAAATCTCTATCAAATGAATCTAATAATACTGCAAAGATAAAGACATTTTAACGATGTTGATTCGGTAGAATATAGTAGTCCACGCATTAATATAGCATCGTCAGCTCTAATCAATTATCATAATATGTATTTAATATCAGCATGACATTTTTTATAGTATACTTGAAATAGATATATTAACATAACCAACTTTGTTGGTTCGGTAGTTATATATTTTGTCGGCTGCATAGTTTTCTAATATAACGTATATGCTTAGTTTTGTATCCATTGTACCAATCAAATATATAAGAAGTGTACTCCACCGACAAGATTTCTATATCTTTCGTTTATTAAATGTTTCAAAATTATGAAGTTACTAATCGCTTACTCAAAGCTGTTTCTAAAAATCGAGGACAGGTGGTCCAGTTGTATAGTTGATGTTCCTTATATTTTGTTGGTTTTGAGCTCATTATTACGGTTATATTTGGAGAATTCGTCTGTGTTTTATTGAGATTTCAGGTGAAAAACGTTCAGAGTTGGAATCATGTTTGAAGGTAGACTTTGGAGAAGTTTGAAACATTTTCTGGTATTCTCTACGAGATGAATGATCGATCGATCAACACAAGGATTGATCGATCTGTGCTTTAACAAAGAATATGCGCACGATCTGAAGAACGACTTGGCTTCTTAGAGATCGATTCAATATCCAAATATCGATCGATCAGTAGTCCTTTACAATCCTCAAGACACCAAATATCAAATCTCCTATCTACAATAGTAGAAGCGGTATTTAAAAATCACTAGGTTAATTGACAAAAAAAAGTTGGTTCTAAAAAGATACTGATCCAACGGTCAAGGATTTGCATAACATTTAATTAATCAATACAATATCGAATTATTCTCTTATGCAATGTTTGGTCTGCCTACTTAGAAGCTTCACACAAACTCTTTTCTTTTTCTCCACCATTATGATATTCACGTGTGACATATTAAATTTGGATTTTATAATAAAGGATTCCAATAATTGATAAAATAGTTCCGATCGTCCAATCATAATTTTTAAAGTTAACCATACAAAAAAAAATATTATATCATGAAAGTGATGTAGTATTTGACATGAAAACTATGGACTGGTTGGTTACGAAAATAAGATATGGGTTATAATAAAAAATATTGAAAACTACAGGGGCTTTTATTGAAATTAACGACAATTATCTGGACCCTAATCACGAGGATCCGGATCCGGATCCGTATCCGTATTGATAAACCAGTATCGCCTTCACTCTCCCACTTTCCCAGAACTTATAAATATCTGAGTTTTAGTCTAAAAAATCTGTTTCACTCACTAACTCGCTAGAAAACTAAAACCCTTTTTGTTTTTCTTTCTCCATTTCACCAACTCTTGAAGGTGGGCCAAACTCCATCTCCACCACTACCATAGCCATCGTCGTTTTCGCAGGGACCCATTTTCTCTGTGACGTCTCTATTTGTATATACATTTGTTACCTTTCTCAATTTATAAAAATTAGTTCTTTTTTTGGGTATAAAGAGGTATTTGATCTTAATTTTGCTGTCCACATTTCAACACAACTCTATCTGGGTTGTGTCTGAATCTCTCTTCATTTCCTTTCTCTCTCAATCTATCACAAACTCTGATTTCACATTGTTTCTGTCAGCCTGTAAAAATTCCTCTTGAATCAGTGAATCACTCACTTAAATCCAACGAGTTTTTTTATATTCTTTTTTTATTTGCTTGTTGTGAAATCAATAGCTGTCTCCCAGAACGTGAGACTCGGAAAAGTTCGTTTTTTTCGCCTTCGGGATTTCTTCTTTTCCTTTTCTATTTAATAACTTTATATATACGCACACACCCGACCGAACACTTATTGTCGATTCGGTTCTGTATGTTCTGAATCTGTGTAATGTGAGTTCAACAATCTGGATCCATCATCCGGGTCGTGTCGGGCCAAAGTAGGGGTGATTCGTTCTTTTGATTTGACGGAGAAGATATGAATACTGGTGGTCGGCTTATCGCTGGTTCTCACAACAGAAACGAATTCGTGCTGATTAATGCCGATGAGAATGCAAGAGTAAGCATAGCTTCTTCAGTTTCACTCTTTTGTTTGAATTTTATAACTGAAAAGGAAACATCTTTGTTAATAATGTTTTCGATCTAAATACTGAGAATCTAAATGGTATTTTTTAATCTTGGTTTTGTGAAACTGGGAGTTTCTGGGGAGTATTGCAACAACCCACATGTTCTGTTTTTTGTTTTTGTTACTTATTTTTCTTAAAGTGTTGCATGATCCATACGTGTCGGCAGAGATTGACACTGTAGAAATTAGCTGTCCTGACTCCTGAGCACCGAATCCAATGTCGTTGCGGTAGCAATAAGTTCAATAAAGTCGTTTTCTTTTTACGAATTATATATCTGAGCTGGACATCATTCGGATTTCACCTGATCCAGATGGGATACCAATTACTTATGTCTGTCTCACTTATGAAAATATGAAAACTTTCTGGAATTCATAATGATAAAAGACTGATTTATTTATATTTGTTCTTGTGGAAATTGCTTTATAGATACGATCAGAACAAGAACTGAGTGGGCAAACATGTCAAATTTGTGGAGATGAAATTGAGTTAACAGTTAACAGTGAGCTCTTTGTTGCGTGCAATGAATGTGCATTCCCGGTTTGTAGACCTTGCTATGAGTATGAACGTAGAGAAGGAAATCAAGCTTGTCCTCAGTGCAAAACTAGATACAAACGAATTAAAGGTAGTCCACGGGTTGATGGAGATGATGAAGAAGAAGATGACTTTGATGATCTTGATGAGTATGAGTTTCATCATGGGATGGACCCTGAACATGTCGCTGAAGCTGCGCTCTCTTCACGCCTTAACACTGGCCGTGGTGGTTTGGATTCATCTTCACCTGGATCTCAGATTCCTCTTTTGACTTACTGTGATGAGGTGAGGAATCTTAATGGTTTCTACTTCACTGAAAGATGTTGATAATTTGCTGATTCTTTTTCTTAAAACTATCTTAGGATGCTGATATGTATTCTGATCGGCATGCTCTTATCGTTCCTCCTTCAACGGGATATGGGAATCGAGTTTATCCTGCACCGTTTACAGATTCTTCTGCACCTCGTATGTGATTAATGATATGAGTCGTAAAACTTTTCATATATGAATTCTTTCACATTGTAATGAGTTGTGAAGTGGCATTGTTTGTTGTTTACAGCACAGGCAAGATCAATGGTTCCTCAAAAAGATATTGCAGAGTATGGATACGGAAGTGTTGCTTGGAAAGACCGTATGGAAGTTTGGAAGAAACGACAAGGCGAAAAGCTTCAGGTCATTAAACATGAAGGAGGAAACGATAACAGGGGTTTCAATGATGACGACGAGCTGGATGATCCTGAAAAGCCCATGTAAGTTCAATGGTGTTGTTCAAATCCAACGATTTTTATGTGTGTTAAATATTCTTGTTTTCTTATTGTTGTATATCAACAATTTTGGTGGTAAATCAGGATGGATGAAGGAAGACAACCTCTCTCAAGAAAGCTACCGATTCGTTCGAGCAGAATAAATCCTTATAGGATGTTGATTATGTGCCGGCTTGCAATTCTTGGCCTTTTTTTCCATTATAGAATTCTACATCCAGTCAATGATGCCTATGGATTATGGTTAACATCAGTTATATGTGAAATATGGTTTGCTGTATCATGGATTCTTGATCAGTTTCCCAAATGGTACCCTATAGAACGTGAAACATACCTCGATAGACTGTCTCTCAGGTAACGTAGATATAAAGACCATAACTTGTTTGAAAATTTTCATCTTTTTACCTTCGTAAAGATTTGTAAACTCTTTTTCTTTTACATTAGGTATGAGAAGGAAGGAAAACCGTCTGGACTAGCACCTGTTGATGTTTTTGTTAGTACAGTGGATCCGTTGAAAGAACCACCGTTGATTACAGCAAACACGGTTCTTTCGATTCTGGCTGTTGATTATCCTGTGGATAAGGTTGCTTGTTATGTATCAGATGACGGTGCAGCTATGCTTACATTTGAAGCTCTCTCTGATACAGCTGAGTTTGCTAGAAAATGGGTTCCTTTCTGTAAGAAGTTTAATATCGAGCCACGAGCTCCCGAGTGGTATTTTTGCCAGAAGATGGATTATTTAAAGAATAAAGTTCATCCTTCTTTTGTCAGGGAGCGTCGTGCTATGAAGGTTTCATTGCTTCTAGTTATCTTTCTAAGTATATTCGAGTCAGGAAAAGTTTTGTTGAGAACCTGATTTTTGTTAGTTTGTTGCAGAGAGATTACGAGGAATTCAAAGTGAAGATAAACGCGTTGGTTGCTACAGCCCAGAAAGTGCCTGAGGAAGGTTGGACTATGCAAGATGGAACTCCTTGGCCTGGAAACAATGTTCGAGACCACCCCGGAATGATTCAGGTAATGATGACTCTTTTCTTATTATGTTATGGTTTGTTATAATATGAAAGCACCTCGGTTCTCAATATATATTCAGACCTAAACCTTCATATGTTTCTCTTAAAATGGCAGGTGTTCTTAGGACACAGTGGAGTTCGTGATACAGATGGGAACGAGTTGCCTCGTCTAGTGTATGTTTCTCGTGAAAAGCGGCCTGGATTTGATCACCATAAAAAAGCTGGAGCTATGAACTCCTTGGTTAGTACAATGTGTTTCTTTATTAACTAACCTCTCTTTCATTTGCCCGGACTCTGTAAAACTAAAGCTCTTTTTTACCTTTTCTTGAAGATCCGAGTCTCTGCTGTTCTATCAAACGCTCCTTACCTACTTAATGTCGATTGTGATCACTACATCAACAACAGCAAAGCACTTAGAGAAGCTATGTGTTTCATGATGGATCCGCAGTCTGGAAAGAAAGTTTGTTATGTTCAGTTTCCTCAGAGATTTGATGGGATTGACAGGCATGATCGATACTCAAACCGCAACGTAGTCTTCTTTGATGTATGTGTCCTTGTGTCTTTTGCTTTGTTTTGCTTATGCTTTACTGCTCCTCCATCCTCATTTTATAATTTTTTGGTGTGAAAACAGATTAACATGAAAGGTCTTGATGGGATTCAAGGACCGATTTATGTGGGGACAGGCTGTGTCTTTAGAAGACAAGCTCTTTATGGTTTTGATGCACCAAAGAAGAAGAAACCACCAGGCAAAACCTGTAACTGTTGGCCTAAATGGTGTTGTTTGTGTTGTGGGCGGAGAAAGAAAAGTAAAGCTAAAGCCAAGAAAAGTAACATTAAAGATACTTCAAAGCAGATTCTTGCGCTAGATAACATCGACGAAGGCGTCATTGTCCCAGGTAAAAAAGGAACAAAGAACAATTTTCTTGTTTTGTTTCTATCTTATTGAAAGTCTAAATAGCTGTTTTGTTGATTGTTAGTTTCAAATGTTGAGAAGAGAACTGAAGCAACACAATTGAAGTTGGAGAAGAAGTTTGGACAGTCTCCGGTTTTCGTTGCCTCAGCTGTTCTACAAAATGGTGGAGTTCCGCGTAACGCAAGTCCTGCATGTTTATTGAGAGAAGCCATTCAAGTTATTAGCTGCGGCTATGAAGATAAAACCGAATGGGGAAAAGAGGTATAAACACTGCAAAGCTTTCAACTTCTGAAAACTACAAAAGTTCTTTTGATCTCATTCTACTTATAATGACACGCAGATTGGGTGGATTTATGGATCGGTGACAGAAGATATCTTGACAGGTTTCAAGATGCATTGCCATGGATGGAGATCTGTTTACTGTATGCCTAAGCGTGCAGCTTTTAAAGGATCAGCTCCGATTAACTTGTCAGATCGTCTTCATCAAGTTCTACGATGGGCCCTTGGCTCTGTAGAGATTTTCTTGAGCAGACATTGTCCGATATGGTATGGTTATGGTGGTGGGTTAAAATGGCTGGAGAGATTCTCTTACATCAACTCTGTTGTCTATCCTTGGACTTCACTTCCATTGATAGTCTACTGTTCTCTCCCGGCAGTCTGTTTACTTACCGGAAAATTCATCGTCCCAGAGGTACCATACTGATGATTACCTCTGCAATTTTTCTATAATCATCCATGGCTTGAGTTTCACTGTTAGTTATGGATGTGCTTTGGCTAATTCGTTATTCAGTGTGGAGATTCTCTAAATGTTGTGTGTGTTTTTTACTTTGACAGATAAGCAACTACGCAGGTATTCTCTTCATGCTTATGTTCATATCCATAGCAGTAACTGGAATTCTCGAAATGCAATGGGGAGGTGTAGGAATTGACGATTGGTGGAGAAACGAGCAATTCTGGGTAATCGGAGGGGCATCTTCGCATCTTTTTGCTCTGTTTCAAGGTTTGCTCAAAGTTCTAGCTGGAGTTAACACAAATTTCACAGTCACTTCAAAAGCAGCAGATGATGGAGCTTTCTCTGAGCTTTACATCTTCAAGTGGACAACTTTGTTGATTCCTCCAACAACACTTTTGATCATAAACATCATTGGAGTCATTGTCGGAGTTTCAGATGCAATTAGCAATGGTTATGACTCTTGGGGACCTCTCTTTGGGAGACTGTTCTTTGCTCTTTGGGTCATTGTTCATCTATACCCTTTCCTTAAGGGTATGCTTGGGAAACAAGATAAAATGCCTACCATCATTGTGGTTTGGTCTATTCTTCTTGCTTCGATCTTGACGCTCTTGTGGGTTAGAGTTAATCCGTTTGTAGCTAAAGGAGGACCAGTGTTGGAGATCTGTGGTCTAAATTGTGGAAACTAAGCTTCTATTAAAGAAGATAATGAAGATTCAGAGAAGAATAGTAGAGGAGTTTTTGTTGGAGCTTTGGAAAGCAAAAGTGTTGATGATGATAATGATGTGTACTCTTTTGGTGGTAGTTGGGTACAAGTGTGTTGTAGACAAAGATGTGCAGGTTTTACCAGTTTTATCTTTTTTCGTTCGCCCAAAGTTAATTCTTTTGTTATAATGTTATTCTAATAGAGTTGTTTTTCTTCTTTCTTTCTTTTGGTTCTCTTATTGTATGATATGATAAGGATTATGTATATTACACTTTGTTAATAAATCTTACTATGGATTTTATATAGAGATAAAAAAATTATTTATTATATTTTATCTATATATATAGTTGTATTAGTTCTAGGTCATAGAATTCAACGATTTTTATCTTACATAATATTTGGGTTTTTTTAAGCTAACGATTTTGATTTAATTCTGATTTTGATTTTAACCTCATAAGTAACAACTTCTATCTTTTATGCACTGAAATATGTTATTCAAATACATTATCTAAGCATGTGGTTTGATATATTCGCTACTAAGTTTAGAGATTTTATAAATGTTTTTTGTGTTTTACTTGACAGATAACTAACTACGCAGGTATTTTCTTCATGCTCATGTTCATATATCCATAGCTGGAATTCTCGAAAAATTGTAACGAGTGGAGATGACAACACGTGGAATAAAGTATAGGGCCTTATCGATACTGGAATGGCTAAGCATGGACCCTACCATATTGTATAATTGAAGTCAAACACAGAAGTAGGCCTGGTCATTCGGTTTTAACTGAACCGAATAGTTCAGTTTTTTCGGTTTTTTTAAACTAATTCAAAATTAAACCGAACTAAATTTTCGGTTTGGTTCGATTTTTTATATAATTATATCGGTTCGATTTTTTGGTTTTTTTAGATTTTTGAGTTTTTTGTTAAAATATATAAAATTCCGGTTTAAAATAACTGAACGGACGAAACCGATAACCGAATTCAAAAATAATTGGGTTCCGATTAGTTTTTATGAGTAAACCAAAATTAGACCGAAAACCAAAAATTTTGATTTGGTAGCTTCGATCTATTTTGGTTCTGTCGGAATGCCCACCCCTACCGAGAAATATTTAGTAAACCTGAAGGAATTTAGAATACATAAGAGCCGTTGGATCAACAAAAGAAAAAAAACCAATAAGTCGGTTAATAGTTTGACGGTTGAGGATTAACTTATTAATATACACCCGTTTGTGGAGGATTAGGCATGGTGTATGAACTTTTAATATTATATATTCTCTGAATTTTTCTTGCAAACCGACATCGATCGTATTTGTAATTTCCTTTTTCTTTGGTTAAACTCAATTTTTTTCTTTGGTTAAACTCAATTTTTTATTATATGATCTAGTGATATAATCATTTTACAAATTTTCAAAACATCCATATTCAATATTTCACTTCCAAAAATCTTCAATTTTTGTTTGTTTGTATTGATAACTTAAGTATGTTTTTTAAATGGTAAAAGTTTCTGTAAATGACATTTAGCTTAGTGACAGATGATAAATTAACTTAAGTCAACGTATTTGTATAATCTGGGATCGAATCCTCATATCTACATTGGATAAGAATTTGGTTATTGGATCGGTCAGATGTTGCTTAATATAATCTGTCGTTGACAAAAATGGTAAAAATTTCCTATCAGTATCATATAATAATGCCGGACTGAATAAGCCCATTGGAGAATAGAAGTCCGTCTAATTTTCTGGATTAGATAAATTAAAGCCCATCCTTGCTGTAAAAATGTGGATTGTTATATTGAATAATCCAATAATGAAAAAAACATCAATAGATTTCCACCGTTTGATTAACAGAAAAGAAGAAGATCTCCACCGTTCATCGTACAACAAGAACAAACCCTAATCATCGGACGCTTCTTCTCTCACACTATATAAACACCTCATCTCCTAAACTTTCTCCATGGAAAACCACCGAAAGCCCTTAAACCCTCGAAGTTTTCGTTGATCAGATCTTATGAATATATTCTTCATGTAGCTCTAGGAGTTTTATTTTTCTATCATTTTGATTTGGTTGATGATGATAATTCTTAAGGCTTGTTTCTCAAACATTCGCAGTGGCCGCCTAAGAGCTTTCGCCTTTCGCCAGGCTTGAGAGTTAATGCTGTTTGATCCTTCCTTGGATGTCTGAAACTTTTGAATATATCTAGCTTCCATTGTCATGCTTAGGCTTAGTCTTGCTTTAGGATGGGACTGAGTTTATAATTTCCCATTAGCAGAATCGATTTCTCAGTATTGCTATAAGATTGAACAAGGTCCCTTATATTTAAATCCATCTGTTTCACTTTGTCAGCAGTCTTAATTGGTTTCTCGCTGATCATTTTAAGATGGGAAATCTGATTTGATTGTTTATCTGAGTCTTTGTCTTCAGGTTATGGTCTATGAGGATTAACATTAAGGCTTGTTTCTCAAAACATTCGCAGTGGCCGCCTAAAGCTTTCGCCTTTCGCCGGGCTTGAGAGCTTATGATGTTCTTATCCTTCCTTGGATGTCTGAGACCACTTCGTTATTTTAGATTTATCTGTTTTTTCCGGTTGATGAGGATTGAAATTAAGGCTTGTTTCTCAAACATTCGCAGTGGCCGCCTGAATCTTTCGCCTTTCGCCGGGCTTGAGAGCTAATGCAGCTTTTATCCTTCCTTGGATGTCTGAAACCGAACCAGTGATTGAAATTTTGGAGTTTGTACATTTTTGTGTTCAATAGAGATCAATGATGATAATGTAAAGGCTTGTTTCTCAAAACATTCGCAGTGGCCGTTTAAAGCTTTCGCCTTTCGCCAGGCTTGTGAGCTAATGCAGCTTTTATCCTTCCTTGGATGTCTGAAACCGAACCAATGATTGAAATTTTGGAGTTTGTTCGTTTTTGTGTTAAATAGAGATCAATGATGATAATCTGAAGGCTTGTTTCTCAAAACATTCGCAGTGGCCGTCTAAAGCTTTCGCCTTTCGCCAGGCTTGAGAGCTAGTGCTGGTTTTATCCTTCCTTGGATGTCTGAGATCTTTTTATTCACTCTATTTGCCTGATTTGGTTTTTTATACTTTTATATTATCTTCTTTTGTGTCTTTGTGCTGATTTATGCAGGTACTTATGGGATACAGCGTAGAAGTCGGTGCTCGTTTAGTGTCAAACCAATCTATTAATCTTTTGTTGTACAAATGTTATCTTTCGACTTTTATGTAGCTTATGTTCTTGTGATCTCTTTGGCACGATGTTTGTAAGAAACTGTCACTTGGTTCTATTCAACTTTTAAATACAAAGTTAAAACAGAAATGATACGAAGTATTGTTAATCCATTATGTCAATTCTTTACTATGCGGAATATCTGGAGCGAGCATGGATAATCTCTTATAGTCAATCTCTAATGGGGAAAAATTCTCTGAAACCATAAATTAGTAACTTTAACTCATTGCAAAAAGAATTTGGATTCTGTTACGTAAGATAAATTTTGAATTGTTCAGACAGATAAATCCGAACCTAAGTATCTTTTTCTTCTTTCGGTCGTGTTGGACTGATTGATTGATAGGGTGGGATTCAGTGCGGTATCCGAAACCAGTACCGGAAGTTTTGGTTTTCTTAAGGGTTATGTGTCTGGAATTGACTTCATAGAGAGGAAAGAAGAGATAGCAACCATTTTAACGCTTTCATTGTTATTTGGTGACTATGGTTTCGTGTAGAGGTTCCGATACAAAGGCGCTTGTCTACATCCTCTCAGAGAGATTTGGGGTTTCGAATCACTGGATTATGCATTTGTCTGTCGCTGGTCTACTTGGTGTAGCTGGTTTCGTGTTCGCCTTAAAGGACGGTCGATTCCGCAGCTTAAGCAACCTCCATCTCTTCTCCGATAGAGAAAAAGACGCCGGAGACGAGTCTTATCTCGTCCCTGGCCTGAAGAATCTTGGGAATAATTGTTTTCTTAACGTGATTCTGCAGGTAATGCGTTATATTTGAGTGATTTAGCCGATTGTATTAGTGATGTTGCTGTGGATTTGCTTGTAATCCTTTGTTCCACACATATGGATTGTGAATTTGACTTTCAGTCTCTAGCGAGCTGCAAAGATTTTCGGAGTTTTCTTCAATGGATTCTAGAGGATGCGAGAGAGACAGTAGTTGGAGAACAGGACGAACAATTTCCTCTTACCTCTGCTTTGTCTGCTTTATTACAAGGTAAACTTAGGAACTCCCATCGAAAAAAAAATGGTGTTAATGGATCTTGAGCTCAAAAATGGTGTGATAGTGACAACTTTTGAGGCTTAAAATCTTTTGTAAATTGTTTACTGCCAGAGCTCTGCATAGTTGGAAGAAGAGGATCTGTATCTAGTCCTCGTAAGGTTATGTTGGCATTGGCCGATTATGTCAAAACTTTCAATTTGACAAGCCAACAGGTTAATAAAATTTCAGTTTTAGTTAGACCAATGCATACTTGAGGTTATAGTCGTCATCTGTGAGCTGATGATCTTTTTGAAACATAGGATGCAGCAGAAGCCCTTCTTCATCTGTTATCTTCTTTGCAAGAAGAGATTGTAGCTTGTTATCGTCCTAGCCTAAGTAGTAATCTATCAGATATACTTTTTTCTCGCAACTTGAGAATGTTAGCTCCTAGTGAAGGCCTCCATGGTTTGATGGAGCTCAAGAGATGGCATAAACATTTGCGTGGACCATTCGATGGGATTCTTGGTAGTACGTTGATGTGCAGAACTTGTTCATCTCAGGTAATTAGGATCAGATTTTTCTATTACACCAGAAAGTGGCTCTTGCTAATGTTGCATACTTTTGCTCAATCGTTTTTCTTGATATTTGCAGATTTCGTTGGAGTTTCAGTTTTTTCATACTTTGCCACTTTCTCCTTTACTCCATAGTGGTGGTTCTAACATTGTACGTTATGGAAGGTTCATCTTTCTTATTGCTATACTTTTGTAAATATAAACTTCTTCAATAAACAATTTTCTATAGATTTTGCTTATTGGAACGTTCTTAGATGTTTGGATGCACTCTGGGGAACTGCTTGAAGAAGTTCCTTGACACCGAGAAAGTAGAAAACTACTTCTGCCAAATATGCTGGCATGGTGCTGCACAGAAATATTTATCTGTGATTGGAGCACCAGAGGTAATTAGTCTCTCGCATATAATTGTGACTATACCTTTTCTTTGCAAATGTTCTGTGACTCTATCTGACCTTTGTGTACTGGAAACGGTTTCAATCAGACAGATATTGGAAAGCTCAGGAGCTGTAGTGGAGACATACAATGCGACTGTAAAACTTCTCTGCATCTAGAAAGAATGCCTTGGTCAAATAGCTATTCCCATATATTGAAGCAGTTAATCATCTCCCGTTTTCCAAAGGTATTTGTACTTACTGATTGAACCCAGAGAAAGTTGAATCCAGTATTAATCCTGTTTGCTTTGAGTTCCGTTTGACCCTTTCCTAGCTAAATTGTTACAGCTTCTGTGCATTCAAGTGCAACGCGCTTCATTGAACATGTTTGGAGAATCTGTCAAACTAGCGGTACAGTTTTGTTACCTCTCTGTTCTTTCTACATTTCATATTCTAGTCGTAATCAGTCTTAGTTCTTATACTCAATTTATCTGTTTAGGGACATATTGCATTCCCACTCGTGTTGGACCTCTCTGTGTTTACACCTTCTTCAATAGGATTAAGGACACAGATATTGTCACAGTACCAAAAGCCTGAAGGATCAGGAAACCATGGCATGTATAGGCTTGTGACGGTGGTGGAACATTTTGGTAGAACCGGAAGTGGGCACTATACTGTTTATAGAAGTGTGAGACTTGCATCACAAGAAGTAGAAGAAGAAGATTGTGATGACCATTGTGAGGATTTGAGCTGGTTTAGTATATCTGATTCTGAAGTATGCAGAGTTTTAGAGAGTGATGTTCTTGGTGCTGAAGCTAGTTTGCTCTTTTATGAGAGGCTTTGATAAAGAACATAGATAAAATACACAGATTACAGAGACAGAGCTTGCTTATTCATTACATTGATTATTGATTCTTGTGTTTCGAAATGTTGCTTTTTTTTATAACTTGATAGAGTAGAGTAGAAGATAATTGGAGTGGGGATATTTTAAACCACGTTTATGTAGCCAAACATCTCTTTATTTCAATCAACGTTACAGTCTTTGCCTCCAAACACTCCTTTAGTTCCGGACTTTGTTATAAGTGAAGCCAAACAGTCCCTCTGTTTCCTTGATTATATTCTCGCGCTGATTCGAAACATTTGCAAGCGAAATTCAAATTCCCTCTCTCAGTTTCTTCCTTGACTCATGAGCGATTCCAATTCATCTCCGACGGAAGCATCTTACTGCACCGTCGAAGCGATCTCCGGATCTGATCTCGAAGACCGATCCGCCACCACGGAAGCAAGCACCGTCGGATTTGCTTTTCCTCCTCCCTTCGTAGGTAAAATTTCTCCGTCGTGAAGATTTCTTCGAAGCAATCTACATTCACGGAGCTTTGTTTTATGATTTTTGGCAACGTAAGTGTCAGATCTGATATTTCTTTTTATTCTGCTTGCAATTTGTAGATCAAATCATCTAGCTAACGGAGATTTCCTTGTAGTGTCTCTACGTTTCTTTTGGAAATATCTCTAGGACAACGAGTTATAAATATGGATCGGAGTCTGGAAACCGTCTTGGAGCTGAACCGTTCTGAACTAATGCTGGTTATTCCAAAACTCGCGTATTCTGGAAAGGCAATTTTGCACCGAGTATCTGAGCCAATTATCCCATACGACGGTGTAAGTTGCATCAACTAGAATATATATATCATTAAAAGCAATATCATGAACTTCAATTGGAAGATCCTCCTGTGTAGGTTTTGTTTCTTTCAGATGGAATCAGTTTACGTTTATTGGCTGTTAGATAATCAAGGTGCTCACACTATCTATATTCTCTGTCATTGATATAGATTAAGAAATCTTTCTGATATGATTACTGAAAAGTGAGAACTCTCTTTCATGATGGAAAAATTCGTGGATTGGCCTCGTGTATCACTTGATTATGTAGTTCATGCTATACGGATTTACGGCTTTTGTTTGGTGTATGGTCTGCTTCAGAGCTCAATGATGCTAGCTATTGTTACTTTTTTGCTTCCAGTTCTTTTTTTTATGTTTCCTTGAATTAAGAAATTTAACATTTTGTACGTAGCTGAAGAATCTAATAACCTTATCTTACATATCTATAACAGGTTTAGGATTAACATCTTTTCATTTACAGTGCTATCTAGCCAAAATATTTGGCTTATCTGAATAAAAAGGTTAGTTTTAATAGAACATTTTGTGTTGATTTAATGTTTTGTTTAGACGAAAGTTTAGTACATCCCCATGGGAAATGGAAGGGATTCAAAAACCCTGAATATTGCAGAAATTGGAAACGAGAAGTACGTGCAATGCCTTAAAGAGATTTAGTGTATTTTAAAGACTTGGAAAATTGATCACTCATTTATATTAAGAACACATTACAGGAACTGTGTAAATAGAGGCAGAGGTTTGACGCCGGTTTCAACAAGTAAGAAGTCTGATCATCTTGCCAAGTCAGGTTTTTCAATATCTATCAGTTCTATCTTTGGTTTTTGTTTATTCCAAATACGTTCAAGTTTTGTGAGAAAACTATATAGTAAGTTTTGAATTAGATAATGAACATAACAAAATAACCAATCTAATTTTTTGAAAATAAGTAATATGGATATGAACCTTTCACAACCAACATCGTTGTTGAGGATTGATGATCAAACGTCATAAAAGTGGATAGTGGTAGGTAAACTAAGTTTTGAAATCTCATTTTAAGAAAAGAATAAACCTTAATTGAAAATATCAGTTATGGTTATTAAATTTTATTGACACCGAATGAATGCTTTGCTAATTTGATTTTAGAGACATTTTGAAGTCCATTCAAATTTCCCTTTCAATTGGTGTTACTAAAAAATTTAAACGGTTATTGGTTTGGTTTCTTCGGGTTTTTGTTTTTTCTTTCGGATTTTTGGTTAAAAATAGAAGAAAAAAAATCGATTTAATGATTTATTTCAGTTTATTAATAACTGATCGATTTTATGGTAACTGAATCTACCTAACCGATTTCAAATTTATATCAATTCTAAACAATTTAAACCGAAATTAAACTGATAACCAAAAATATCAGTTCGGTCAAATTCGGTTATTGCCAAATGCCCACACCTAAGTGGGCTAATAAACCTTAGAAAGAAGTGCGTAATCAAGTAATCATAAATGATTATTCATTTGCTCGATTTTTGATAGAATTCAGAGATACGCAAATGCAATGTATGTTAAAGGTTTCTGATACAAGTTTTAATACTACAAAACAGTTAGTGGAATATTGTTTTTTGGAATAGACGTGCATGGAAGAATCCTGAAAATTAATTGGAAGTGTTAGTAAAAATAGAGGCCGAAGGCGAAACAGATATATGACGGTACTCCCACTCACCTTTTCTTTTGATGTGGACCAAATTCTCTTTATTTCGAAGTTACCTTCAGGTTCTGTAAGAACGTTTTACTATTTATCTTAAGAAAACCACAAAAGAGTTTATATTACAGTATGTTGCATATAAAGATGCTAGAAATGAGATTTATTTCTTTCGGATTTATTGATTTGTTTTACTTACCTGTGCACATTTTGATTAGTTACAATGCTCTTGAAGCAAGCTTTGTTTTCTCTTATAAATGCTCAGTTCCCTGCAAATCTTTTACCACAGCACCAAAACTTATGCTGTCTCCATTTTTTAAATTTCGTGATGAAGAGAAGCCAAGATCAAATGGTCCCCTTGTGTCAGCCTGCGTTAAGAAAGAGATCAGATATACCATATAATTTCAAACCCCAAATTACACAAGTATCTCAACTTAATCACCAAATTTATCTAATTCGAAAGTGAGATTTGAAAATACAGCAGAAAAAATATGTGAAACAGTTGCAAGAACTCACTTCCCACTTGATTCCTGAAAATCCGAGACTCGTGTCCTGATTAAACACCGTGGAACTAGATATATGTTTCTCAAGTTTGTAGTCATCTTCCTGTTTGTCCTCAGTTTCCCCATTCACCTGCCAAATATTCAGATGCTATAATCATGTGTCGCAAGTTCTAAACTTCTGATTATACTATTATCAGAAATGCTTAGTAATGTAATAAGATATAATCCAAACATTTGACCTGTTCACAAACCTTCGGTGTAATCGTGGTACGTTTTCTAAATGAAAATGCATGGCATGTATCCTCTGCATCAAGTATAGACGAATGTGTTGACTCCGGAGGATGAACAGAGCTTGGAGGTAATGATTGTTCTGTGATAGCTTTCCTTGTTTTCAATGTTTTGTTACAGGCACTAAACCTTCCCTCCGCGAGTGATGCTGCTTCAGAAAGTAAACCTCCGGTGTTTCCACTTGGCTGATCATTATTACTACTATGAGCCGGAATTTTTTCATTGTTAGTAGTGCATATGCCTTGCAAAGATGCCGCAGAAAATAGGCCTCCAATGCTTATGTTTGTAAGATTATCAACCCATAGAGTTGCATTTGCATTCCCTCTGCTTGAATTTTTAGAATGATTCCCAAAGTTCCCCTTCAATGAGACTTCTGAGAGCAAGCCGCCAATACTAAAGCTTGTTAATCCATCATCCCAAAATACACATGACGAGCCAGATCCATCATTTATCTTATTACCCTGATTAAGAAAAAAACTAGTCATGATCCCTGGTATACCATGATTTACGATTTGAGTTCGCATACAAGCAAACACTTTTTCAAAGCATACCGTTGACTCAACGTGTCCATCCAGAGGTATGCTTTCCGAAGGAGGCCTATCGGTCATTTGATTTGAAGAAGACAGCATTGGATATGGGTTATTTAAACCAATCTTCTGTCTACCCTTGAAACTGGCGTTCTCTACTCTATTACGAACGTTGTGTGATTCTTCGTTCTGAAAACAAGCTATACCCGGAGTTGACAGAGATGGGGGGGACTTGTCGCTTCTGTTTTCATTCTCAGAGGACCACCCGTACCTAACAAAATAACAGAACTCTTAAGACACAGCTACGTCACTAAGGTTGATTTGGAAGGTATATAAATGCAAACCTTAAACGGAAAAGGGAAGGAGCTCCAATAGCTTCATAAACCTCTCCTATAGTGATCTTGCTGTTTGCTACCCATCTATGACCAGAGGCGAGTACCGGTTTTTCATATGGGTGCAAAGTGGGAATTCCCCGGGCAACCTCTGAACTTCCCCACTTGCTGTGAATGTGTTGAAGCACGGAAGAAATCTTCTTCCGTGAGCTAAGAGTGAGTTCCAGATATGGATGATGACCGTCCTATGGAGTAACCAATACAAAAAATTTGAAAACCATTCACCAAAATATATAATAAGTGCAGGTCTTGTGTGGACAGAACTTAATCTTTACCTTTTCCAATCCTTCACGGGTAGGAGCATCCAAGGGAAAGAGCTGCAGCTTGATTTTTCTAGATGGTAGAACCTTTTTGCCAGAATGGAGATCGAGGACACGTACTTCTTGAGCTCCATCTTGAGTATGTATTAAGCTTGGATCTAAAAAAGATAAAGAGTCAGCTAAAATGCTAGAAGGGGACTTGTCCTCTGTTCCAAGATTATGCTTTCCTGACAGATGAAAAAATCAAATTACAATGCCAACCAATCTTAGATAACAATTTACATGTGTACTCAGAGCTAAACTGAATTCTTATGACATAAATGACATTGTATCGGATCATCAACAACATATTCTCAGTAAACGCTTTAAAATCATGCAGAAACATAATGTAAGAAGTTCAATTACTTTTACCAGGTTCCTGGATTTCCTTGGTAGTTGTTTTCCTACACTTCTTGGCTCTGGTGGATTTTTCTCTCGCTTTTGGCTCCTCTGAAGGATCTGTTGCAGTTTCAGTCCTCTTTCTAGCCATTCTGGAAAAAGAAACTTCCGGTATCAATACTCAGAGTCTGATTATTTCGCTCACTAAGTAACACAATTACACAACAGAGATTCACAGCAAAACCTCCTTTCGAACCTTAGTAATCCAAGCGCCTCTCAGATCTAGATTCATCCAAAACCAAAACCAAACTTAGAAACATACACAATATAGTAGACAAATAGATCAGATTCGTTAAGCAACCCAAACTATAGTCAAATACTTCTGTTCTTCAGAACATTTCTACGAAATATTAAACCAAACCTTCGATATCCAGATCCAACCCTAGAAATTCAAACGCCTTTCA
>JAKUCM010007506.1:0-17538 GCA_023374145.1 Lepidium sativum | reverse complement strand
TCATATGTTGGATACGAGGATAGAAAAACATGACATGATTTTTATATACAATAATTATGTGATCCTGATCATAAAATATGTTTAGCTAATTTATCTGCACAACCATTATGCTCTCGTGATATATGCTGAGTTTGCGTCTACGTAAACACATTTGCATCATTCATCATGTTTTTATTTATAACTCAAATACTCCAGATCTTTTGGTCCAGACAATCGTAAGTTGATGTGGCTTGTTGAATATCTATCATAAACATCCGAACCAAAACCAAAATCCCCAATTAACAAAATAGATAAGTGTGAGAATGTCCTATATCGTTAAGAATAGAGAATTAACTCTAGTATATATGGGACTTTGACCAATTTATTCATTGTCAATTGGTTTTGAGTTGAAAATCCATAATTTTACGATAAGACAGATTTTTGCCTCATGTAAGACATCTCTTGACATGCAGATAATTTTTCTTTGTATCATCATTGTTACATATATCTTATTTTATAATATGACACTACGTGAATATTTAACAACATTCATGATTCAACATTCAACAGCGAAGCAGGAGCGGTAGTTTTTATAAGACTTCACCAAACCAAAAAGGTTGTCCTAAAGTTTCATAAAAATATATATAAATGTAAATTTGCTATGGACCGACATATTCTTGTTTTATTCTTTTCAAACATAACGAACAAAATTTTCAACGTTAATGACTTTAATTTATGATAACAAGAATCTCTTTAATTTTTCACAGCTTCACACACACTAAAATTCGTAAATTAATAATTTTAACCTAACCTCCTTAATCTATATAAATAGTAACACAATTGTTTTATAAACATTTCACTAATAAACCAAAAATAAACAAAAAAAGAAGAAGAGAAGAAAATGGGAAACAGCATAACTATGAAGCGAAAGAGAGCGAAAGTGATGAAAATCGACGGCGAGGTTTTCCGAATAAAATCTCCGGCGACGGCAAGAGAAGTCGCGGCGGATTATCCCGGTTACGTTTTGTTAGATTCCGAAGCTGTGAAAAACTTCGGAGTTCGTGCTAAACCGCTTGAACCAAATCAGATCTTAAAACCCAAACGAACTTATTTTCTCGTCGAGCTTCCGAAGCTTCCGCCGGAGACGACGACGGTGGATAAGGAGAATAAGCTTCCTTACCGGAGAGTTAGGTCTGGTATTCACGTTGGCGCGAAGGAGAGGTTAGAAATGCTGATGTTATCTCGAAGAACGGTTTCTGACGTCATGATCGGAAGATCTGACGGTGGAGATGGATTTGAGCCTGGGCTTGGGCTTGGGCCTGGTCAGACTAGTGTGAGGCTAAGGTTGCCTCGCTCTCAGATTACGAAGCTTATGGATGAGAGTGCCAATGCTTCAGAGATTGCTGAGAAGATTTTAGGTATTTACATGGAGAATAATTCCGGCGAGATTGGCGGCGGAAATGGCGGCCGTGACGGCTGCCGGAAACTTGGAAGCGGAGAAATTAAGCCGCGTGAGGTAATTTTTCGTATTTGTGTCAATCTATTTTACCGCGTTTATTTGTTCTTTGACCTGAAAATTTAAGCAGACAAATTCAACTTAATTAAATAATAGAATTTAATTTTGTGAATATAGACAACTAGACCGGAATTAGTAATTAAACCGGTTGATTTTTTGAGTCATGGTCGTGGAAAATCCGGTTAGGGTTTTAAATTTGAAACCGGTTTTTAGGAAAGAATTACATTTACGTTGCTATAGTTTTTTTTCTTTTTTTTTTTTTTCAACACGTCGCTATAGTTATATTTCCGAAGTATTTTATTTATATAAAAGTATAATCCTAACATAATGTCAACTTTCACTTCCGGAGATTAAGCAAATAGTTTAATTTGTGTATTAGGTTAGAGTTTCTATAAAAGTGTAGAAGACAAGAAACAAAATTTAAATTTTGGAGCATTGCTTAAGCATTTGATTAGATTATATTAATTATTAATCTAAACACTGAAGGCGCCACTAGGGTATATGTACCTTATCTAATTACGTCACCTACATACTTGTATGATTTACGTAATATATAAATATATGCATGAGAAATTGTTAATGAATTTTACTTCCTCCATTTCATATTATTTGTCATTGTAGGTTAAAATTTTTGTTTCATTTTAGTTTCAATTTCATTTTCCAATACATTTTTTATATAAAATGATCTTATTTACTCTTGATTAAATAAATAAAATATTAAATGGTTTGCAATTCAAATAATCAATTAATGACATAATAGAATATTTTACTATTTTATAAATATATGTGAAAATTATAAAATGAGAAATAATATGAAACAAACGAATATAAAAACATTTATTTGTGAGATAAAAAAGTAGAATATTTATAAAAGGCAGGAATAGACGTATTTTGAAAAAAAAACTCATAATTGTATTCACATCATTTAAAATCGTGTATGTTTATATATATATATATATATATATATCTTGTAACAGTATCATATAATTATAGCAATGATGAAGATCTTGTTGATCATATAAATGATATGTCGGCTTGTGGTTAATCATATATTTTTGTGGTTAATTTAGAGTCAAAAGAAATTAAACGTATTAAATAAAAAATGTGCAGAAGCAGGTGAGTTTTGCCGGAGAAGGTGGAAGTGGGCTTCCTGTTTTATGGAGCAGAAGTGGAAAATGATCTTCAATTTTAGACAACAAATTCTCTTCTTCCTCTTCTTCTTTTTTAAGAACCATTTTTATTTATATTTTCACATAAATATATTATGGTAGGGCTCATATCATATGTGGATATAAATCTTTTATATAGCAACTAGATCTAATTAGAACTATTTGTTTCACTTTTCGTTAAATTAGTTTTGTCATTACTTTTTAAGATAGAAGAAATTTAAAGGAGTTAATGGACATAGGTGGGTGCCTACCCTACCAATAACCTAATAATCAATGATCTTTATATATATATGCAATTAATTTTTTAGAAGAAAACAAATATTTCAAAAAAAGATAAAGTTTCATTCCATACAATTTGAAGAACAAAATATGTAAAAACGAATTTGCTTTAGTAGCAAAAACTTTAATAAAGGTAAGAGTTTTTGGCAGTCGACACAAGAGCGTATGATTGCTTGCTTTGTTGCCTTGTTGGCCATTAATCATTATGGGTTGTTAAACTTATCTAATTATAGAAGTTAATAGTGAATTTTTTTTAGTAATGAGAAATGATTAATCAAGTTACAATATAATAATAAAAATATTAGTATGTAAAAGTTATAATTAAGTTTTGCCATTAAGACCTACAAAAAAAGTAGTAAATGTAACAGTATGTAAAAGTTATAATAGTAAAACATAACAGTATGTAAAAGTTATAGTTAGGTTATAATTAAGTTCTGCCTTCACTTTACTTTAGTATATATTTTAAATTTATATAGCAGAAACAAAAAAACGTTTACGTCTCCAATCATATAAAGTCAAATTCCGTGAAAATTTCTAAAAAGGACATTTAACAATATTTATTATATATTTTCTAAAATTTCATTTTTCTAGTTGCAGAACTGTTATTTTGACATATATTATAAGTCGAATTTATCAAAAGATGCTTTACCACGAAAAACTATAAGCAAATAATCAAATTGTATATTGAATTTTCATATTGCATTAACATAAAACCTAATGTAGACTAACCAAATAAAATAACTTAAAAATTTCGAATATGTTACTTCTCAACTCAAAGATTCGTACAATTGTATGATCTATTAACATTTAGAAGCGAATACAAGATGATTTTGTCATTTATTTTTAAATATTTTGTATCTTTATATTAACGTATCAACCATCTTTATCCTTTTTATAGGTATCGAAGTGAAAAAGTCAATCTTCTCTTAAGCCAAATTAGAAAAAAAAAGAAGAAGATAGATTTGGTTTTTAAAGTGCTTTAGGTGCACCACTCTCCCACTAGATTTAGACTATCACATGCTCTATGTTTAGTTATATATATATATATATATATATGTCTATTTATATACCTATTATTGAGTCATATTTGATATATATAAACGAATGTCACGATGAATCCACAAAGCAAATTTAGACCGGTCATGGTAGAGTATGGACCGATCGAGCATGATCATATTGGAGTCAATCACGTGGGTTTGATTGCGATTGTGAATATTCACTTGATCATGATCAAGTTATTGATCATGAGCGAGCTGGATTCTTGGTTATTGGATTCATATTAATACCAGACAAACTTTGATTCATGATTAA
This sequence comes from Lepidium sativum, assembly GCA_023374145.1. Lineage (NCBI taxonomy): Eukaryota > Viridiplantae > Streptophyta > Magnoliopsida > Brassicales > Brassicaceae > Lepidium > Lepidium sativum. Next base: position 13,284 of record JAKUCM010007506.1, on the reverse strand, counting down.
TGATAGTTGACCATGAATATCCATGATTGAGAATCTGAGATCACAGAACCGTAATTATCATCTTCGAGTTTCTTTGATCTAAGTCAAGTATGTGATCCTTGGACTTGGGCTTACGATCGAACTCTGGGCTTTTATATGAGAACCATCGAGAAACTACTATATTGCTTTCGTAGATCAACCATAAAACAAACAGTGACAACGCTTTTTTATTGGGATCAACTAGGCTTAAGCCCAAATGTATGATATTAGTGGGCGCTTAATGTTTGTTAATTTTTCGTAGATAAGACTAAATTTCAAAATTGAGATAAAAGGCCCAATAAAGTGCTATGGATACTTGACATGTTGGCATTATATTTTCCATCTTCATCCAAAAAATATCAACACTCATATACAAGAGACATTACTCAAACTAGTAATTTTTACAAAACAAATAGGAAAATTTAGTTGAGCTTACTATCATTTTTTCAATAATTAGATTGATCAATCCATAACACAAACTAAGATATAAATTAGATAAATAAGTGACACATAAAGTCTAGTGTTGGCGCTACAAACAATATCACATAATTATACGATATTTTAGAACAAAATTCAGAATAATTGTTATTATTAGTGGCAGAAACAACATAATAAATAGAAGGATCAGTTAAGCCTCGTACATTTTTATACTTACATTATATTATTTGTTTTTCTTTTCATTTGAACTCCTCAAAAAAATTAATTGACCTATAAATTTCTAAAATTACATTACATTTTTTTCTTGATTTCGAGTTGATCCCCTTAAAGTACTGTTTATAACGAAAATCTGAATCTAAACAGGAATTGATCTAATAGATGTACTCAAATAACCAAATGGTTTTTTATCACAATTTGTTTATGATTCAGTTATAAATCAAATCTGAACCAAACTCGAGTTATATCTAAACTTGTAAAGGTATAAAATGCATACCCGAACCCGAACCTATCCTACCAAACCATTTAAACTAAAAATATTTATAAACATGTATTTTAGGTGAAATAACCGCTATAAAACCGAATCCATTGATTTTGCAACTGAACTGAACCTGAACCAAATTTAATAATAACCAAATAGATATTAAACTTATGAAACCAAAAATCCAGAAAAATCAAACCGGCAATTGATCGATTCTCAGAATTTCCAAGCCTACTTGTCATATTATTTTTTATCCCTACGAAAACATTTATGGCTCCGTCACTGATTACCATCTTATATTTGCAGAGTTTTATTTCATTCAATATAAATTTAATTTTTTGCGATAACAAAAATAATTAAGGATCACTAATATTCACGTGAATGTCTACAAAACTGTTGTGTTTTGTTCTTAACTTGTCTTCTTCTTCTTCTTCTTCTTCTTGTTGATTTGCAGAAAGAGAAACAAGTGAGCACACCCGATGTAACGAGTTCCCAAGTCCTAAAACCGGACTTGGTACATCTTGAAGGATTAAGAGTCAATCCTTGGTGGCTTATAAGTTAATGAGATTCACCTACACAATCTAGCAACCCCCAAAAGACCTCACCAAGAGAAAAAATATCCCCAAGAACTCAAGAACAACCTTGTAAGCTCTCTACACTCTTCTCTCTATGTCTTTGACTCTCTTACTACAATTATGCTACTCACAGTATGCTTAAAACATATGCATCAGTCTCTACTTATACACATTACACTTACATCACCCTTTGACCACTTTTTCTGTTGTGATGAAGCAAGCCTCAAAGAAGTAGACCCAGAAAACGTCGTGGGCCTGAAGAACCAGAAATAAGCCCACTAGAACAGAACCTGGTCCAACATAAATCAGACCAGGCCTTGACAAAAGAAACACGGCCCATGATCAAGCCCATCACGAGCCGGTTCACCAAGTAGAAGACTGAAGAGGAATGTGAATCGATCCTCACATTCTCCACCTCGATTCAATCTCTCTCTTCTTTTTCTCCCTTTCTCTCCATGACTCTTCCACTTCACGACCTTTCCTGTTTGCGACTCTTCCTCTTTCCGAGCTGACAACCTCCGATCAACTCCACCTTCGACATGCAACCGCCGAAATCATTTACATCATCGACATGCAACCTTGTCGATGACTCCCTTCCTCTGACATCAACCGTCAGAGCCTCTTTCTCTTCACCGAGATCAAGAATCATTGCCGGAGCACTTTCAGGTTATGTAAACCTTCCTCAAACTTCATAATAGGAATCGATTTGGTTAATAGATATGCTGGATTTACCTTAGTGTCTATCTTCTTTACCTTAATTATTCCATCTGAAACGTGTTCCCTTATGAAGTTGTATTTAACATAAATATGTTTTGTTCTTTCGTGATAGGAATAGTTCTTCGACAAACGGAGAGCACTCTGGGAGTCGCAGAAGATTTCAGCATCGTCCTGAGGATCCCTAACTTCGAGGATATCCCCTTCAGCCACAAGGCCTCCTTTCCGGCTTCAACCAATGCGATGAACTCGACTTCAGTGGTTGAAAGAGCCACATTGTGCTGAAGAGATGATCGCCAACTCACAGTGTTCTTCCCTACCTGGAACACGTATCCGGTAATAGATCTCTTTCTATCTAAATCTGCTGCGAAATCATTATCACTATATCCTCTTACTTTGAAATCATTTGGTGTTGTGTATACGAGCTTTAGATCTAATGTATTCCTGACATATCTTAGAATCTATTTGACTCCTTGTCAATGTTCTCTGCTAGGAGCACTCATAAAACGGCTGACAAGACCAGTAGCACACGCCAAATCCGGACGCGTACCAACCATGGCGTACATCATGCTACCAACATCGCTGGCATAAGGTACCAGTTTTATATCTTCTTCTGCCTCTCTGTTGTTGTCTGCTTTAGTACTAGATAATTTAAAATGTGTCCCCATAGGTGTCTGTACTGGTCTTGATTGTTCCATGCCGTAATTCTTTAGAACCTTTTCTAAGTAACTTTGTTGAGACAATTTGAGAGTTCTTCTCTGTCTATCTTTGATGATATCAATAACTAGTATCCTTCTTGCAGCTCCTAAATTTCATTTCGAATTTTGTGGTTAGTAGCTTCTTCAATCTAGAAATTTCTTCCATATTCCTTGCAGCCACCAACATATCGTCCACATATAACAACAAGTAGACCATATTGTTATTTCCAACACACTTGAAATAAACACAGGGATCATTTTCACTTCTGTTGTAACCTTGTGATTTCATAAATTTGTCAAACCTCAAATTCCACTGCCTAGGAGATTGTTTCAACCCATAAATAGACTTTTTTAGCAAACAAACCTTATCCCTTTCTGTAAAACCTTCTGGCTGTTCCATTAGAATTCTTTCATCTAAAACACCATGTAGGAAAGTTGTTTTCACGTCTAACAGTTCTAGTTCCATGTCTAACATCATAGTCATAGACATCATCAGCCTGATGGTGGCGTGTTTCACAACTGGTGAAAACACGTCGTGATAGTTTATGCCTTCTAACTGTGAATAACCTTTAGCCACTAGCCTTGCTTTGTAACGAGGTTCTTCAATACCTGGAATACTTGGCTTTAACTTAAACACCCACTTACAGCCTATGGCTCTTTCTCTTATAGGCCTGTCAATTAGAACCCATGTCATGTTCTTCTTCAAAGAATCCATTTTCTCATCTGCAGCTTTTGACCACTTTGTTTTGTCAGAACTGCTTATTGCTTCTTAATACGTTCGAGGTTCTTTTGAGTTTATCAATTGAGCCATATTCAACGTAAATGCTGAGACACTTGAATCATCATATCTGCTGGGAGCTTTAATCCGAGTCCTTCTTTCTCTATCTCGGGCTAACTGATAGTGTTGTAACTGATCTGTTTCAATCTCTTTTTCAACAGTCTCAGTTTTTGCTTTCTCATTTTCTCCACCTTCATCATTAACTTCCACATGTTCTTCATCTTCAATAGAGGTTTTTGAATCAGGTAGTAGAAAAGAGACATGCTTAATTCTTCTTGAATCATTCAATTCAACGTCTTTAAGTTGGGCACGATCTGAATCCTTGTACATTATGTGCTCTGCAAAGATGACATCTCTGCGTACAATACACTTCTTTTCTTCACCACTCCAAATTCTGTACCCTTTCACACCTTGAGGATAACCCAGAAATATTCCTTTCTTTGCTCTAGGCTTGAGTTTCCCTTGGTTTACATAATAGTATACCACACATCCAAACCTTCTCATGTGATCGTATTCTGGTTTCCTTCCTGTCCATAATTGCTCGGGAACATCGTAATTTAGAGGTTTTGATGGTGCTCTATTCATCATGTACACCAGTGTAGATGATGCCTCTGCCCATAAAGACTCTCCCAACCCAGTTTCACACAGTAGACTTCTCACTTTTTCTAGAACCGTTCTGTTTAGCCTCTCAGCTACTCCATTCTGCTGAGGGCTATAAGGACACGTCTTATGTCTCAGAATTCCATGCTCCTTGCAATAGTCTTCAAAAAACTTATTGCAATATTCAAAACCATTGTCTGTTCTCAAAGCTTTCACCTTCTGCTTGCTTTGATTCTCCACTAGGACTTTCCATTCTACAAACTTTGTAAATGCTTCATCTTTTGTCTTTAGAAAATAAATCCACACCTTCCTTGTATAGTCATCCACAAAAGATATGTAATACTGGCATCTAGATAGAATGGGGGTTACGTTTGGTGATTCCCAGAGATCCAAGTGAACATATTCAAGTCTCTCACTTGAAGTATGTTTTCCTGTTCTAAAGGACTGTCTATGAGACTTTCCCAGAATACATGGTTCGCAACTTTCCAAAGACTTTACGTCTAAACCTTTCAACAGCTCTTTCTTTATCAGTATCTTTAAATTCTTTTCACTAATATGCCCGAGTCTATTATGCCAAAGAGTTGCTTTGTTTGGCATTTCGACTGCAGAATTTCCTTGATCAAACATCGACTCCCCAACTAGATAGTATACCGTGTCTCTGTAATCCCCAGATAACACTTGCTTATCACCTTTAAAGACTTTCATTCTGAAATCTTTTGACATGAACCAACACCCAAACGATTCTAGCTGACCTAGGAAGATCAAATTTCTTTTAGCCGAATGTGAGTATCTGACATTTTTCAAAATCACTTCACTTCTATCAGAGTTTCGTATCTTGATCTTTCTTATTGCTGTTATCTCACAGAAAGTATCATTTCCCATAAATATCTTTCCACCATCGACTTCTTCAATGTCAAACATCAAATCTTTTCTGTAAGTAACATGATATGAACATCCAGAGTCAAGTATCCAACCGTTTCTTAACTTCTGGTCCATTGTTGCGATCATTCTGGTTCTGTCCGAGTTGATGTAGCAACTGCAGCTTCTACCTTTGAGTGATTTGACTGACCAGACGTGGAGTGCCCTTTCTTTGGACAATTTGCTTTAAAGTGATCTAAACTACCACATATCCAGCTAGCTCTTTCCTTTTTAGGTTTTGACTTGCTTCTGCTAATAGATTTTCCTTTTCCGTGATTCCTCTTTTCACTTATACCTCTTGACTGAACATATAAACCTTCACCAACAATCTTCTGTTTTCCGTTCTTATTATGTTCCATCTCTATAGAGTATGCATAACTTATAATCTCCTTTACTGTGATAGTAGTTCTTCCACTGCTGTACTTTAGAGTATGAACTAAAGTTTCATACTGGTTGGGAAGGATGTTCATTAGTATAGCTGATTGGTCTTCATCACTCATAATAACTTGCAGACTCAACAAATCTAAAAGTAGTTTGTTGAAAGTATCTAGATTTTTGTCCACTATCTTATCTTCCTCCATTTTGAAACTGTAGAAAGTTTGTTTCAAATGAAACCTGTGTGGAAGTGTCTTGACTTGATATTCATCTTCAAGAGCATTCCACATATCAAAAGCTGTAGGTTCATGGATAACTTTTTTTAAAACTATGTCAGTCAAACTCATTCCTATGAGGTTTCTTACCCTTATGTCCTTATCTGTACCGCTCTTGTCTTCTTCCTTTTTCTTATCTGACAATGAGGTTGAAGATATCTGACCTTTCTTCTTCTTAGACTCTGTGGTTGAAGGGATCTGGTCTTTCTTCTTCTCTATCAACACCGAGTCTAAACCGAGAATCTCTAGAGTAGCTCTGATTCTGTACTTCCAGATCATGGAATCTCCTTCCCCATCAAACTTCTCCACTTCAAATCTACCTTGTGTTGGTTCCATGATATCTGACAAGATAAACTACCAGCTAGGTCTGGGCATTCGGGTATTCGGGTCGGTTCTGATTACTACCCGTTCGGGTCCGGGTATTTCGGGTATACGATTTTGCTACCCGTTTTGGAACCGAACATTATTCGGTTCGGGTCCGGTTCGGGTCCTCTCGGGTCCGGGTCGGTTCGGGTATACATTTTCTATACCCATTTAAGAACCAAAACCATTTAGATTCGGTTCCGGTTCCGGTTCGGGTCCGGGTATAATATTGAAAAAAAAAATCTAGTATATTATATACCTAAAAGTACCCAAAAAATTATGTACTCATGTATAATTTCGGGTATTCGGGTATATTTTCGGGTATATTTTTGGGTATTCGGGTATATTTTTGGGTATTCGGGTATTTAAAGTACCCAAATACCTGAAATATTCGGGTACCCGTTCAGATAATCGGGTACCCGTTCGGGTATCGGGTAATACCCGGACCCGACCCGATATTCGCGGGTCTCTATACCAAGACCCGATGGTTACTTTTGCTTATACCCGAATTGGACCCGGACCCAAAATTTCGGGTCGATTTCGGGTCAGTTTTTCGGGTCCGGGTAAAATGCCCAGGCCTACTACCAGGACACCCAACAAGAACACAAGAATAACCCTTTTCTTTTGCAGATAAACCCGAATACAATTCCCTTTTACAGAAGGTTTTACTTGATTCTATTTAAAGCTGATCCCTTTCTTGTGAAAGCTCTTGGCTTTAACCAGAAAAACTCTACCTTGTACTTGAAAGATTGCACCTTTGTTTACCTCAGTGGCTCTGATACCAATTGTTGTGTTTTGTTCTTAACTTGTCTTCTTCTTGTTGTTGATTTGCAGAGAGAAACAAGTGAGCACACCCGATGTAACGAGTTCCCAAGCCCTAATACCGGACTTGGTACATCTTGAAGGATTAAGAGCCAATCCTTGGTGGCTTATAGCTTAATGAGATTCACCTACACAATCTAGCAACCCCCAAAGACCTCACCAAGAGAAAAAATATCCCCAAGAACTCAAGAAAAACCTTGTAAGCTCTCTACACTCTTCTCTCTATGTCTTTGACTTTCTTACTACAATTATGCTACTCACACTATGCTTAAAACATATGCATCAGTCTCTACTTATGCACATTACACTTACATCACCCTTTGACCACATTTTCTCTTGTGATGAAGCAAGTCTCAAGGAAGTAGACCCATAAAACGTCATGGGCCTGAAGAACTAGAAAGAAGCCCACCAGAACAGAACCTGGTCCAACAGAATTCGGACCAGGCCTTGACAAAAGAAACGCGGCCCATGATCAAACCCATCACGAACCGGTCCACCAAGTAGAAGACTGAAGAGGAATGTGAATCGATTTTCAATATAAATTTCATTTTTTGCGATAACAAAGATAATTAAGGATCACTAATATTCACGTGAATGTCTACGAAACTAATTAGGCTACGATCTCTAATCTGAAATAAAAGAAGGTTTTTGTAGATTTAGACACTTAGTCTAATATTTTAAAGAGCATTTATGCATTGTTTGCACTTTAAATTGGATAAAATTACACGTTATACAGATAATATACCACAATCTTCATAGCTTAAGTGATGTATACTCATTTTCATACTTAATCTTTTAAATTACTTTTCTAAAGTTTTTTAAAATATATTTTTATATAATTAAACTTATTAAAACGTATTGGAAGTGCTCTTTTTCAAAAAATATATAAATCAAAAGTAGAAGTTTTTACATAAATGATTCATGAAAGAAATCAATAATTATTATTACTTTTTCCTCTTTTTTTTTGTTAAAGAGGAAATCAATTATTCACGTATCGTGTGATTTTACATAATACAAAAAACTCTCATTTCACAGATCCATAATTATGATATAATAGTAGTAAATTTCCATTTTAGTTGATAAATAAGGACCAGATGCACTCAAACTACAAATCCCTAATATAAAGGTTAGACATATAAAAACAAAGTATCTAAAAATTCATAGTAAAATATTAGATAAATTACAACGCACATGCTTTATATAACTAATGTAGGGAAAGTACATACGCATCAGGAAGTACACATCTAAAAGACACATGCATATTTCTTAATTAGGGCTAAAGTAAACAAATGTTATCTCCTCTAAGATATTGTGCATGCATGTTTCACACTGTTATCTTTTTTTTATAATGTCTTCTTAATTTTTTAATTCTCTTACAAATTATTTGTCTTTAAAAAAATCATGAAAGAAATTTCACTCTATGGAATTGTATTATGCATATATATACACATAAATAATATATATAGCTTCTCATATTAAAACATACATGCATTTGAATTTTTTACGTGTTTATTTATCCTCCTTTGATGTAGATCTCTCTATCTCTTTAGGGGATATATATATATATATATATATATATATATATATATATCATTCGAATCCTTATAATTAAGGCCACATGCATGGATTGGCCAAAAGTAAGCAAATAAAGTGCATGCATGTTTCACACCGTTTTGATTTCTTTTTAATGTCTACTTTCTTGATTTTCTAACAGAAAAATATTCATGAAAGTTTAACTTTTTGTATGTATCTATGCATGGAAATCCCGTAGTTCTTGTTATATATCACTACAAGAAAAACATTTCAAAACTGACAAGATTTCATACAGATGCTGTTTTCATCTAAAGTTTAAATGACTTTAGGACAAAATCCAGACACGAACTAGACGGAAGATGTGGAATCTGGAACCGTCTAGAATTTTTCTGAAATTTGTAAAAGTTTTACATAAAATTAGAGGGATGGTAAATAGTACCATATTCATCAGGACGGGTTGTAACAGATTAAGACGGTAAAATCCAGAAATGCTATTCTAGACAGGTCCAAACGAAATCCGAAAATGGATTTAGAAGAAAATATTATAATACAGATATACATAAATATTACTCAATTGTTGTTAAATCCAAAAATATATTTAATTATTAGTAGGAAGTATCGGTAAGTGAAACTGGACGTCTGATTTTGTTATAATTTATTAAAAAGATCAGAACGGTTCCAAACAAAATATTTGTTTGGGATTAGATATTTTACATCAAAAGTGGAATCGTCTCCTTCGTCTCTTACTAACCATATTACCACTTAGAACTCTATTACCAAAACCGGCGATTTCTAGTGTTAATTATAATGGTAAGTAAAATGCGAAAGCAAAGATTGTGACCAAGATAATTTTTGCTTTCGCATTCTAATCATAAGAAAATATTGCATTAAAAATGCACTAGTTTCTAGTGTTAATTATGATGTTAAGTAACTCTAGTCTTAATATATTTGTAGTAGTATTAAAAAAAATTATATAACATTCTAAATTTCTTTCTAATTGTACATTTGTAATATAGTTTTAATCATTGAGAGACTAATTATGGAAACCTCCACTTTAATACTAACGTGGTTAACCAAGTGGTGTATTTCCAACATATTCTATTGGTATAAAGAGTGACTTAGAAAGGTCAACTTGAGTAACCAATACGAATTCTCTAAAATTATTTATGTAACTATATCATTAAATCTAGTGAATGTTTTTTATATATATAAGAAAAAAGCCAATTGCAGTGAATCGGAGCATCATTTCGAACAGTGATTTATTTTTATAGATTTAGAAATCAATAAATTTGATTCTGAAAGAAAGTGTGATGCGGAAATTATTAACATCTAAGGAATCTAGAGCTATAAATGATCTTAACGACAATAAGTCCAGAAAATAGTTGGACCATAACAATTAAATCGAGATTATTAACATACATTATGATTGTGTGATTAGCCATGTGAATTATCTACATCTATGCACTTTAAACGATACTTATCATTCGTAATGGTCCCCTCTTAGTTTTTATTAAGAGAAACAAAAATGACTTTTATGGTTTGTACAGAACGTCCTCTTTAAACTAATACTCGATTTATTAATAATTTCTATAAAATAATATAATCTTATAATCTCAAACTAAATTTTTGGTTCAATTAGTATATCTTTGGAATAAATAAATGCATTTTGATAACACAGTCAAATTAATTATTTTTAATTTTTTCATGCACTTATATATTTTCATAATTCAGTCGTTACAAATATTAAATAGATTTTTCTATAAGAAACAAAAAAACTTCATATGGTAGTTTTAAGGTTTCTCTTCCGCAACATAATTACCATCAAAGATTTTATGGAGCTATACAATTTTTTTTGAGTTATAAGATTTTTGTTACAAAGTTGTATATTTTTTAATAAGTTATAGACTATGTTATGCAAAGGTTATTGATGAAATTGTTATTTCCAGTTTTGTTCGTCACAAATATTATAACGTTTTAATTATGGATATAAATTTATAATATTAGTATCGTAATAATTTATAATATTAGTATCGTAACAATTTGTGATAAAATATTATATTTTAATAGTTTTGTTGTTGTTGTAGAAGAGGTCTTAAAGTTAGGCACCTCATAGTAGCGAAAAGAAACAATCTGTTTGCGACGAGAAATGTGTTTATTCGGATAAAATAAAGCTTTTGTTTTGGACTTTGTCATAAAACAACAAATGAATTAGGAAGCAAACGCAAAGATAATGACAAACAAAAGTTGCGGTTAGAGAAAAGGAGAGAAAAACTCACGATGTAGTAATCAAAGTATGTGTGCACGTGGATTCTCTCATCTTCTTTGTATTATTAAGCATAATTATTGATTAAATTAGTAATACTTTATGATAACAAAATCCAGCCTGCCATTCTATTAATGACACATTGTATGTGATTCGATATGTAGGATACGACTTGGTGACTTAACAGTTTTTTATTCCTTTCTTAAGTATAATCAATATATATCCGGTTTTAGAATTAGTATCTCCGTTTTTCTCCTTCCTATAATGATTTCTTTTGTTATTCGTGTTTTAGTAACTATTTCTTATGTTATAACAATAAATTTATGATGGCTATCATCATTTTCCCACTTTTTCACATATGAAATATTATTTATATAACTACTGTATCTTAAAAGAAAAATCAGGTAACCCAATCAGCCATTAAACAATACATTTTGAATTTTTTTATTTAACTGGAATATACCGTTTTAAATGTAAAGAATTAAACAAATTGATGATTTATTAACGTAAAAAAAGAAGTAAATCTTATTACTGTAATTTTTGTCAAAAAAATTTATTAAAATTTTTGGAAAGTCACCCAAAAATTAAAAGTTAATATAAAATGATAAAGAAAAAAATGAGGCAATATTGTGCCATATCAATCTTGCAATTTAAAGTAGGAATTTATTAAAAATATTTTTTCTATAAAAGAAATTACAACACAAAAGTTCTTTGGAATGAATGAATTAAATTGAAAAAAGCTGGTCATTCTTCGGGGGTGACATTATCTTGTTGCAATATATATAATATATTTATTTTCATAAACTAATATTTTTTGCCCATGGTTCCTAACAACATACCTAAAGAGGCTTCAATTATATCTAAAAATTAATTCATTTCCAGAAAGTTTATATTTCTAGCAAAATGCAACACTTGTCTGTAATCAACTAATGGCTAAACAAAATCATTCATGGGGACAACTGTCTTGACAACATAGCTTTGTCATATTACAATCAGATATCGCGATATTTCATCATAATTTTATAAAATGTTATTATCAAGTAAAATACTTATCCAATAATACAACTAATTATCGAGTAAACAATTGAAGTAAAACTGTACGCTGAAGTGGCTTGGCATTTATTACAAATGTTTTTGGAAATTCCATGTTCTTAATTATGGAGACATCCAAATAATAAATAAAAGTATTATAAATCATTATATTAGGAGAATTCTCAAAGGTATATCCTCAATATTCATCAACTGATGACGTAATTAGATTCTTATAAAATCATTAGTTAATAATTGGATTATTTTTAAGCATATCATTATGTATGAATGTATTAGTACGATATTATGGCCGGAGTCAACAATCTCAAGCTCGAGAAACGAGAAGTTTGTCTTTTTATGTAATGAAACTAAATTACTTTAGCACTTAAGTCTAGTAGTTTTTTCTTTTTGGTTAAACGTTAATCATCTGAACTTTTGATCTCGAAAGCTTGTTGCGGATGACAAAGTTGAAATATCCTCTTCGATATCCAAATTTACAACAATGATATAGTACACTCAGTAGTAAACTGATGTAATTCCACAATTAGAAAGAGCTTTATGTTATACAAATTGACTACGAATATATATACGAAAGAAGCTAGTTAACTCGAAATTTTTTTGGTAAAGACACATATACATTCATACTTTTGGTTAATTGATATCATCGCTAGTAGTGTAATTGTGTAATTAATAGTTTTCAATTATTTGTGTTTTTATTTTCAGTTATAAATGCTAGTTAATGTTTGTTTGTTGATCTAAATCTAACTATAACATAGAAAATTTTCATATAATTGAATGGTTATGTTTATATATATTGCTCATTTGCAAATTGCAATATAATAAATCGAATTGATATATATGCACATTATTAATTTACTTGTATGAAAGTTTTGTAAGAGAAATATGAAATCATGTAATGGAAGTTTTTTTTGTTTGGAACTTTCAATAAATTCGTTTGTCTTATTGACTTAAATGGAGCTCGGAAGTACATAAATACAAGTACAGCGCCTAAAGTGGGATTAACCATGTGGCTAATCATATAGTTAATTTATATTATAATAATGGACTTACATTTAAATAAAAGATTTAATAAAATAGTCTATAAATAATTTAATTGAACACGTATCCCTAATCTTTCCCAAACGACACATGATGAACTCAGCTGTTCTAATCGAGATCTTAGGTATGTCGTCCAATCAATTAATGTATTTTAAACTTATTGTGAAATAATTATTCTATAATAAAATTGCTTATGTGTATCAGTGATATGGTTATCCTATAACTGATTAACGATACGAATATTTTGCAAGTTAATAAATTTTATTGTGAAAATAATTATTCTATAATAATTTACTTTTTTATGTTTCTAAATTTTTAGTACTTTTGAATACTACCATATTTAGGGTT
>JAKUCM010007505.1:0-23604 GCA_023374145.1 Lepidium sativum | reverse complement strand
TTGACTTAAACCTGTGTGTTCGAAAAAATATTCCTTTAAATGATTTAAGAAATGAAGCCTTTAAACTAAAACGTTGGAACTCAATTGGAATCTGAAATCCTTTTTCTGCACGATGAACATGGAAAGCATGTTTGGTCAAACCTTGCAAAATATTTAAAGCATGTTTTAACAAAGGAGTTATTCGAATATTTAAGTTGAACATAACAAATCTAAGAACATCTCAAAACATGAATTCAACTTATTAAATCTTAAGAATATATTAAGTGTTAAGGTTTTGTATATTTAAATCTGTAGAGAAAATTGAGATAGATTAGGTTGTTTAGAACTTAGGCTTGGTTATGTGTGTGATGCTTAAACGTAAAGAACAGCTCAAATTTAACGAGTTCCCGGCAACATGCTGGTACGTCTCGTGGGAGATCGGTAGCTCCCAAAATTCACTAGATAAACAGAGGTTACAACTTACAACCACACACACTCACACGTTCTTCCTTGTTTGTTTTAGGTAAAAGGAAGCTTTACAAGCAAGAGAACAAAACCCTATAGTGAAACACACACACAGAAGACCACACACTTAGTGTCTTTGTTGCTTCTGTTGTCCCTTTCTTGCTTTTCTCTCACGTTTCGACAACTCTCTTGTTGACTTGTATATATCTTCTCCTCTTGCATAAAACCCTAGTGAGTTGGATCCATTTGTGTTTCTTATAAAATTCATAGGCCCATAAAACCCATTTATAGTATTTGGTTATAATTATCACAAAATCCTTCTAAGTAGATGTATTTTTTTCTTGTCAACAAATTTCTATTACTCAAAATGGCTACAAGCCAAAGGAGAAAATTAGAGTTTATTTATGTAATCATTCTCATGGAATACAACTCTAGCACTACAAATTTATGAGTCAGTCTTGAAACTAAGTTTCTGAGGAACAAATGAAAGAAAGATTGAAATAAAGAATCTTCTTATTTAAAATATATTTTTTAGGTAAAGTAAGAAAGCTTGTCGGTCTTGTGATGACAATACTACCTTCAGCAACTCTGAATTGTATGTTACGAATGCTACTTCCCTTTTATGTTAAGAAGATAAACATTCTATCGTCCAAAACAACGCTTTTATCTTTACATGAAGTGGTGATAAATTATGTTGTATCTTTCGTGCTTCCATTGATGCATTTTCTGAGATATCAATCAAACAAATCCAACCTATACATGTGATAACAGGATTTTTCAATGTTTTTCAAATCCTATTATACTAATGTCGATGTAGTACAATAGGTGTCAATCCAAGTGGGAGTGTAACTAGCAATTAAAATGTGATAGACTACTCTAATTCAAGCCGTGTTAATTCAGTGGTTTGTTATCTATCGACCTAAGTGAGCAATTTAGACAACGGGAACCGAAATCAAAAGTGAAAAGTAAACAGCGGAACAAAGTTCAGTAAGAGCACCCAGCGTGACAAAGTGCAGTAAACAACAAATAGTGTAACAAAGTGCAGTAAAGAACAAATAGTGTAACAAAGTGCAGTAAAGAGCAAATAGTGTAACAAAGTGCAGTAAAGAGCAAATAGTGTAACAAAGTGCAGTAAAAAGCAAATAGTGTAACAAAGTGCAGTAAAGAGCAATTAGTGTAACAAAGTGCAGTAAAGAGCAAATAGTGTAACAAAGTGCAGTAAAGAGCAATGTCAAGTGTAAACAATGAATAAGAGAAAGGGTTTCTTAAGGGGCGGAGATCACGGATCAACGTTTCACTTAAAGTCACTAAATCATTTAACAAACTCACACACAGCAGACCTCTAGGCAATAAACTCATAACTACTGAGTCCACTCTCGTGGTAAACAGCCTTAGCAAAGCTATCAACAGACCTTATCATCATAAGCGTTTAACAACCTAGCTAGCATGAAATAACAGTTTAAACGAGCCTAATAAACACCTTAGACAACTAATCCCTTAGGCTAAGAATGTAGATCTTTGAAACGGTTAAGTCAGACGGTTCAACGCACCCGTTGGGAGTTAAACGTCTAAAATCATGTTTCAATTGATCGGAAAGGAACAAGCATTAACAACACCGAAACAAAAGAGATGATATTATTCTACTCTTAAGTGACTTAGATGACTTTAAGGTCCACGCCGATCTCGTCCGTTCCCTCAGGAACCCTAAATTAACTACTCAGACTTCATAGGTAAGACAATCGAAATAACACTAAAGGTGGAAGACATAATAATAAAATTCGGAAAATAAACTAAGAGTAAAAACAAACTGAAACTAAATTGAAAAGATCATAAAACGAAAGCGGAGTTCTTGTTCTGAGATTACAACAATGAAAAACTCGGAGGGTTCTGAAAACAGTGTTCAAGCCTGTCTTTCTTTGTAACCTTACGAGGGTATTTATACTCGTTCCCCCGTTTTACCTAAAAAGTAAAAAAGGAAAAGTTAAGAAAGATAGTTGACTCGACTTCGTGGGCCGAGTCGAGTCATTGGACCGTCTTAGGCGTAGTTGGCTTGGCCCGTCAGGAGTAAAGTTGACTTGGCCCGTCAGGAGTAAAGTTGACTTGGCACGTCAAATGTGAAGTTGACTTGGCACGTCAAAGGTGAAGTTGACTTGGCACGTCAAAGGTGAAGTTGACTTGGCACATCAAAGGTGAAGTTGACTTGGCACGTCAAAGGTGAAGTCCCACTAGGGAAGTTACCGCTGAGTGACGGTCCGAGTCCCACTGGGGTAGTTACCGCTGAGTGACGGTCCGAGTCCCACTGGGGTAGTTAGCGCTAAGTGACGGTCCGAGTCCCACTGGGGTAGTTACCGCTGAGTGACGGTCCGAGTCCCACTGGGGTAGTTACCGCTGAGTGACGGTCCGAGTCCTACTGGGGTAGTTACCGCTGAGTGACGATCCGAGTCCCACTGGGGTAGTTACCGCTGAGTGACAGTCCGAGTCCTACTGGGGTAGTTACCGCTGAGTGATGGTCCGAGTCCCACTGAGGTAGTTACCGCTGAGTGACGGTCCGAGTCCCACTGGGGTAGTTACCGCTGAGTGACGGTCCGAGTCCCATTTCCTGAAAATAACCCCAAATGCAATGTGTATGCTATGCAAATGTAACATGCGCGTAACACCTATATGTGACGCGAATAAGATGTAAATGCAACATATATGTATGAAAAGTGAACTAGAAATGGTTCCTAAAATATGTTAAAATGCGTGTATATCAACATGAGAAAAGATCTTAGGTTGTTAAGATACCAAAATCTAAAAATTACAAACCAAAAACCATACATCATTATACAATCATGTGTAAATATAAAATTGTGGTAAATGGATTCTTTATTTTTGCTGTCAACATTAGGTCATAACGGACTGATTCATTAGCCAAGTTTCTACATAATATAGGTAGAAGAATTCGATTTTGAATATATAAGTGTGTCTGCCTTTAGTAGACTTACATCTGTCACTAGATTAAAAATCACATTCTTAGTAAATAGATTCAAGTATATGTATTTTTAAGAAAATTAGTTACAACTTGAGATTGCAGTTTTGCAGTTAGTCTAGCTATATTTTGCATTCATGAACTTAAATATAGCAGAACCAATCTCTTCTTTGACCTATCGAGCTCCCCACCGTTTAGTTGATCACTATCTTACATATCTTTCCATAAATTGTTCTGAAATTCCTTATGAATAAAACAACTAAAGATTGTTTCCTTATCATCACTTTTTAGCAAACTTATTGCAATGCATAAATAATAATCCACAACTGAAGATCTGACATCATCGCTAGCTTTTAAATTATCATCCATAGACGTTTTTGATGACGTTTTTGAGTAAAGCCCACCAAGAGAAGGAAAAGGCCTATAAGTGAGGAATTAATTGGGCCTATAAATAGGCCCACTAGAAGAAGTGAACCCTAAAGTGTTATATAAACATCTTATGAGTATTGCGGTTCTGTCCTCTGCCACCCTCTCGCTCTTCATCCTCAAAGTCGACATCTTTCAGCTCAGGTTTGTTCGATTTCCTCAATAGTTCTTACGCCTCGCATTAGGGTTTATCTTACTTTCAAAGTATACATAGTTTTATCAGTACTTGAGTTGAAATTCAATTTTGGTCCCTGTAATTAAGTTACGTCTAGAGTTAATCGATGTTTGCTATTCTCTGTTTTTTCTGATTTTGATCGGGTTTTATTTAGCTACATAAAGTTTCGTTTTTGTTGAATCGTTTTGGTTTTAATAGTTCGATTTGTTCTGATCTGCTCTATATCAGTGTAAAGGTTCAAGTTTGAGATATAATGGCGGCCTTCCCAAACCTTAACTCCGATTCTGGATTAAAGAAGCTTGATCAGCATCTTCTCACTCGCAGTTACATCACCGGGTAAGTCAAATTGAGCATCAATAATGTAAACAAGTTTCAATTCTATTAAAGCTTGTTTGATTTATTCTAGTGCTGTCTGAAATCAAATTGTTAGCCTCTCCAATAGATTATATCGTTGATCTCTACCTTTTTGAATAAGATGAGTAACAGTTAGGTTCCTTTGTGTATGTTTTCAGGTACCAGGCTTCAAAGGACGATATCACGGTCTTTGCTGCTCTTGCAAAGCCCCCAACTTCACAGTATGTGAACGCATCTCGTTGGTACAACCACATTGATGCCCTCTTGAGGATCTCGTAAGCTCCATCATTATCTTCTATTGTTTTCATCTGTTTATTCATTGTTTGGTTTATCTTATAACTTGCGTCTATATCGGCAGTGGTATCTCTGCTGAAGGAAGCGGTGTCATTGTTGAGGGATCAGCGCCAATCACTGAAGAGGCCATTGCTACTCCCCCTGCAGCTGATTCTAAGGTACCCTTGATTGCTTCATTGCTTTCTCATTATATTCTTCTTAAGTTTTACATCAGGGAGATTAACCTAGATATGTGATTGTAGGATGCTGCGGCTGATGAAGATGATGATGATGTTGACCTTTTCGGTGAGGAAACCGAAGAGGAGAAGAAAGCTTCTGAAGAGAGAGCAGCTGCTGCCAAGGCAACTACAAAGAAGAAGGAATGTAAGTTTATGTCTTGTTTTAGGCTTGTATCTTATGATATGAAGAGGTCTTTTGGATATCTCATTATTCTTTTTTGTCTTCATCAGCTGGAAAGTCATCAGTTTTGATTGATATTAAGCCATGGGATGATGAGACCGACATGAAGAAGCTAGAGGAATCTGTGCGATCCATCCAGCAGGAAGGATTGTTTTGGGGAGCATCAAAGCTTGTCCCAGTTGGTTATGGTATCAAGAAATTGCAGATTATGTGCACCATTGTTGATGACCTTGTTTCTATTGACACCATGATCGAAGAGCAGCTCACTGTTGAACCAATCAATGAATACGTCCAGAGCTGTGATATTGTTGCCTTCAACAAGATCTGTAAGTTTAATGAATCTATTCTCTACTCCTTAAGAGCTGTCATCTATTATATAATATTAAACTGAGTGTAACTGTATATGTTGGGTTGAATAATAATGCAGGAGAGGATGGAGAAATCTTCATGGAAGATCTGTGTTTATGTTGTCTGGTTTTTGTTCTTTATTCACTTTTCCAACTTTCTATAAACTGTTGTTTTGGTTCTGCTTATGGCTTTTGCCATCTGTGATTCATTTTGATATTTAATGAGAACTAAAATTCAGTATGGTTTTCTTTGTTTATGACCATTCTCTTCTTATTTCCGACTTTTTCGTAGTGTGTTGTATTTCTCGATATTATGATTATTCGTGAATTCGTAGCTAATTATCCTAAATCATTGAATCACAGAGTTCGCTACATTGGTTCTTACACTGTGCATGCTTCCAACTTGAAAGATAAATTACCATACTTTGGAAATTAAATTATTACAAATTGGGTAGTTTGTAGTGACTATTCAATGAACCATTTTTTTATTAAAAAAGAAGTATAATCATGATCAAAATTGTGAGTTAAGAAACAAAACAGTTTGGCCTATACTCGTTTTGCCTTGTATTAGACCAGTTCAATGCAAGAGAAAAATGAGGGTGAGGGTGTCTTGTTTAAGAGTTTTAAGAGACCCTTTACTCACTCATTAAGATACTCTTATGCCATATGACATTATTTGATTGAAGAACTTTTTTAAAAAATTTAAAAAATGAAATTTTAATAAAAACATTAATATTTTATTGTAAGAAACTCTTAAGATCCTATTTCAGAATCGGAAGAAAGAAAATCATCCTCCTGAAGACTGGGAACTGACTCATCATCAGATTCATCTAAGGACCTCTCTTCTTACCAAGAGGTGTTTCCTCCACGATACTATCCTTAACCTCTAAATTCTCTCCGTGAGACTCACTCGCTACTTCTCGATAACCGTCTTTAGGAGCCATAGCATCTTTGTCCGAAACATGTCCCAGAGACTCCTCAGTTGTTTCAGATGGAACCATAACTGAAGGATCATGGACACTTAGAGACACGACCGTAGCTAAACCGTTTCCAAGTTTCTTTCTTTTAGTCTCTTGGAAAGGAAAATTTGTTTCTTTGAAACTCAGTGCTAGAGGGTACATCAAGCCATCTGTTGCATAAATCATCACCATCTTGAGCAATGCCATTGAATTTATTTATATTGGGTGTATTGTTCAACTCTGTTCCAATTGGAGAACTTACATTATAGATCATGACTTGTCGATCCAATTGTTACTTCTTAACAAAAATAAAAAACAAAAAAACTTAAGTAATTAAATTCTTGAAAGAACAAAAATTCATTTTCTTGAGTTGTATAAAGCAACACCCTAGTATCATATAACTGTTTCACAAGATCAATTATCATCCGGTGAAACAATAAAAGACAGAAAAAAAAAGAAGAACTAACTTCTGAAAACAAAAGCACAAAACATATAAAACGACATCAGATCCATCACTAACTAAGTATTACAAGAAAATCACAATTGTGATGAATAAAGGATCATCAAGGGCACTTGCAGCTTCGGTAAGAGAGAAAAGAGACGTGTTTCTTGATGTCTAAGAAACAAGAGGTCGCCGGAAACAGCGCAAGAGAAGGAGCAATGTTTTGATGATTTTCTTCGGGTGATATCTCTTCCTCGAGGATCATTTCTAGGGTTGTGGTAGAGATGAGGCGGCACCGTCGTATGGCTGTCGCACGTCGTGCAGTTACGGCGGAGAATGGAGTCAGAGATTTAGGTGCGAGAGCCTGCTGGTCTGGTCGGAAGACGAAAAGAGTCTTTTGAGTATCAACCATTTTTATCAAAGGGATTTTAGAGTGTATTGCTTTTCTTCTGTTACTTTTTCTTTTTGGTGTTGTTTTGTTGAGTTGGGAAGGCGGTTTTGGTATGTTTATATAGAAGTTTGATATACGAAAATACCCTCGTTTTACTAGTATTAGTATCATGTATGAATACTACAACAGTAACACCTTTATGAATTAAATGCATGTTTTGGACATACATCAAAGAGTTTTCAAAAACTCCGCTATCTTCTTTCTTCCTACTTCTTCCAAAATCGCAGAGACCAATTAGTCTTTTGAGATAAGATGACATTTCTGGTGCAACTTGTTTTAGTTTTGTCTTTTTCATATAGCCCTGTGATTATATCATACCATCTAGATACGAAATTCTATATTGAAAAAAATGATACAAGTATAAAGAAAATTAGTAATATGATAATTACCTGTAGTTTTACCTAGTACAGTTCATAATGAAGCAGCAGAGAAAACCAATTCTCATTTTTTGAAATACTTTGAGATCTTGTGCATGTAAAGCAAAATATCACTCATTGTCCTACTAATGTATATATCTACTAATCCTATACATGTGGAGAAAAAAAGGGGTTGATTGTTATATTCGTCATGCTTACGGTCTAATCATGGAAGCAACCGCGTGAGATTAATCCAAGATAAGGTCGATTGCTAAATTACAAGGTTTACTCTTTTTCCGCTTTAATTGAGGTTTCGTTTTCGGAATTATACTTTTTGGGCAAGGGACCCTCCAAATATAGAAAAATAAAAGAAGATGTTTGGTGGTTTCTGTAAAAGCTTTGTCAGGATTAGGGCAAAAAGTTTCGAAATCTCTTTAATCTTTTGCCGTGTTTCTGACGGCAAACGTGAGAGTGGTTCGTCTATAATAGTGATGGCTTTTGGCCTTCACCGCCGTATTGAGATAAGGCCACATATCCAAATAACCAAATACAATTATGATAAAGTACACATCAGATAAATATATCGTGGTCTTCGAGTCTCTATGTATTCCTACTTTATGCATATAATCCCTTTAGTATGTATTCGTTTCAAGTTAGTATGAGGGTCCCAAGATGGTAATAATATGCATAATTCTAACTTTCTTTATGGCTAAGGTGATCCCAATGTTACTATTACAAAAAGTACTAATTGAAATTCGAAATGCAAATACCAAATTGTTATGACTTTCAAAACACTGTGATTGCCCTAGTATACAGGTTGTACATTACATTATGATTCAACAATATTTTCCAAAAGGTTACCTTTTTCTATTGATTTAGTTTCTTGATATTTTTGTACATGTTTACTTTATTTGTAAATATAATCTATATTGTAATTTATTGGGTTACTATGCATTTTTGACTCGTCTTAGCCCTTTTTAAACAAGTGACTTTTGATACGTAGAAATGTAGACTCCACATTTACTAAAAAGAAACAAAAAAAACTGATATATTATAAATTCATAATTTATAACTATTACTTTTTTTTGTTTTTTTGACAACGGCATAATAATCCAATAATAAAACCCTCACCCACAAGATCACCGATCATAAAGGAATTTTCTTATCCGTCTGGCCAAAGAATCCGCTTTATAATTAAGTGGCCTTGGAATAACTGACAATGAGAAGCCCATGAAGGAAGCACGGAGCCGCTGGAACCTCTCCTGGTGTGGAATGAAAGCAGGCCAATCTTTCGGTTGCTCCAAGATCCTCACGCTGTCTCACAGTCTGTCGACAGTTCCACTTCTGAGACGTGAAGGGCCACCAATGATTCCATCGCCCATATTACCGCTTCCACCTCCGCGTGTGTAGCCGAAAGACTTCGTGAGACACTCTTGGCTCCCTCGTGTTCTCCACCCACTGAATCTGAGAAGCAGTACCAACCTAAACCGGAGAAACGGTCGGTAATCTTCCAGGACACATCCACAAAGCACTTAAAGCCCGTGAAATGCATATTAGTTGTGGTAGGGAAAACAAAGTGAGATTTTCTAACATAAATCCTAGTTAAAGGACGATCAGTACTATGTGACACCCCTAAACTTGCCGAGGACCATTCTGCGTAATCAGCAACAGCAGTACTCAGCACTCGTTGTGGATCTAGAACCTTACCCAAAAAGCAGAACTCATTTCTCACTTTCCAGAGTTGCCATAATATCCAAGGGAATACCTGATATTCCACCTTGACTGTCATCAGCATGAGTAAATAATCCAAATTAAACCAAATCGACGCACCAGGAAACGTACTCGGTGGCGATGGGATACAAGACAGAGCCCAAACCTGAAGAGCCGGCGGGCACATGGACAGAGCATGGTTAACAGACTCTTGTTCCTCATCACAGCGGGCATACTTAGGGTCAGAGATAATTCTTTTCTTAGCTATGTTCTGACTTACTGCGATACAACCTGACAGTATTTGCCAGAGGAAATGTTTAATCTTGTTTGGACATGTTAGTTTCCAAACACTACTATATAAGGCCTCAAATCCGGGACCCCTCTGACAGTTATCCATCTCAGCCAGCTGTTCAGCTAGGCAATATCCCGACTTTACCGAATATCTACCTGTAGACGTGTAATGCCATCCCCAATAATCTTGACGGTCCCTGATTGGAATGGGAATACCAAGAATCAAATCTACATCCTGTGGTTCAAAATACTGTCTAACTAAAATCTCCTTCCACTTACCCCTAGATTTATCAATGAATTGATCCACAATTAGATCTGGGTATAAAATCAAATTTGACCATCTCGCCGGTCACGGGACCATGTCTAGTATCCACGGATCATACCACACGTGAGTTGTTCTCCCATTTCCAATTCTCCGAATACCACCCTTTTCCACCAAACTTTTGGCAGAAAGCAAACTGCGCCACCCATATGAGGGTAAGCCCTTCAAATGTACCTCTAGAAGACATTGATCCTTATAATACATGCCCTTCATCACCTTTGCCAATAGGGAATCCAAATAATCTAAGAGACGCCATAGTTGTTTTGCCAACATTGCCGTATTATACTCCTCTAATTTCCGGAAGCCCATACCACCTGCTATCTTAGGTTTACATAATACCCCACATCGACGCCAATGTATTCCGCCAGATTCTCCTGGCCCAGACCACCAGAAATCAGCTATTGTCGAGATTAAACTCTGGATTATTTCTCGGGGTAGCCTATAGCAGGACATTACATATGTTGGTAAAGCTGTGAGAACAGACTTAATCAACACCTCTTTCCCAGTTTTTGATAAGAATCTGGTCGACCAATTACAAATACGAGCTTGTAGCTTTTCCCGTATAAAAGCAAACACTTTTGTCTTTGCCCCCCCTAGATTTTCTGGGAGTCCTAAGTATGTTCCCATACCTCCCAGCCTAGTAATCCCTAACACCTGTTGTATCTCCATTTTTATCGACTCTAATATCGCGTGACCAAATTGTATAGATGATTTCTCAAAATTAATTTGTTGACCAGAAATCAGTTCATACTCTTTTAAGATCAATAAAATCTGTCGGGCTTCGTCTAGCGTTGCCTTACAGAAAAACAAACTATCATCTGCAAACTGAAGATGGGAAATAGGCGGACTCGCCCGGGCTATGGTTAGTCCTATAAACAAATTTTGTTTCTCAGCCATCTGTAATCTACAGATTAACCATTCTGTACATAGTATAAATATATACGGTGATAAGGGATCCCCTTGTCTGAGTCCCCTCTTAGGAATAATACAACCCCCTGGGGCACCATTAGTAAGCACTGAGTATTCCACTGATGTAAGACAAAACATTATGCATGTCACCCATTTCTCACAAAAACCCATTTGACAGAGTAGGGCTCTAACAAACTCCATTCAATCCTATCGTAGGCCTTACTCATATCAGTTTTGATAGCCATATACCTACCTTTAACTGAATCATTTGTGTACAAAGCATGGAACATTTCCTGTGCAATCAATATATTGTCAGAAATCAACCGTCCTGGGATAAAGGCCGACTGAGTTTCCGAAATCAACTTTGGCAAAAATCTCTTTAACCGTAGACTCAAAACCTTAGATATTAACTTGTACCCAACATTACATAAACTAATTGGCCTGAATTCAGTCATTCTCGTTGGCCGCACTAGTTTCGGGATCAGACAGATATTTGTCTTGTTCAAACTTCGCTAAAAAAACCCCCGAGTTAGAAAATCATTAACCAAAAGTACTAAATCAGCCTTTACCATTTCCCAAGAATATTGGAAGAACAAAGCTGTCATACCATCCAGACCCGGTGACTTACATGGATCCATCATAAATAATGCGGTTTTAACTTCTTCCTCAGTTGCCACCCGCATCAACCATTGATTATCAATATCGGTTATCTTGGTCTTGATAATATTGTAATTTATCCTTTGTTGCCCAATACTAGTGAATAAGTCTCTAAAATAGTGCGCCGCTTAACTAAATAGATCCTCCTGTTTGGTTAACCAGTCACCTTTTGAATTTAGGAGACCCACAATTCTATTTATAGCCCTACGTTGCTGTGTCTGGGCATGGAAAAACTTGGTATTCTCATCACCCTCCAATAACCATCTATTTCAAATTTTTTGTTTCCAAAAAGCTTCTTCCTCCATATAGGCCTTCTTCAATTGCATTGTTGCCTCCATCAGTTCTCTCGGGTTGTCATCGGGAAGGCTTTTACAGTCTTCCAGACACTGCTTTAGTTGTTCTAATTTCTGGCGTCCTGCAGAAGCATTCTTACTTCTCCAATGTGATCTCTCACGCTGACAGCAGCTTATTGGACAAAGCTTCTACTATTTCTTTGAATCCATCCTTAGCTATCCACCTCTTGTCAAAAATAAATTGCTTTTTGACTCGTTTGATATGATCCTCAAATCATCCAATAATGGGCCTATGATCAGATCTGATCATCTCCAGGTATTCCACCTCAAATAATGGTAATATGTCATGCCAATCTCCATTTCCAAAAGCTTTGTCCAACATACACTGCACTACGCCATTTTGACGAACTCCCCTCCACGACCAGCAATTTTATTTTTTTGGAAACTCGACTAATCCACAATCCCGAATCATCTGATTAAACGACATAAAAGAAAGAACATTCCTCAATGTTCCCCCTTGTTTTTCATGATTCCCTGTCAATTCATTAAAATCACCAATGATTAACCATGGTACTGATCTACTAATCCCCATTCGAGTTAATCTTTCCCATACATAATCGCGATTACGTTGGACCGGCTCCCCATACAAAAACGTTATGATAGTGTTATGACCTTCGATTTCAATTGAAATATCAATCATATTCTTATCCTTATAATTAACATTTACTTTAAACTTGTCAGAATACAATAGCGCCAACCCACCACTATTACCCACTGGTTCCACCGTAGTCAAGTAATTGTATTTTTCCCATAAACAAAAATGTGTTTTTTGTCTTTGACAAAAATAAGAAATCTGGCTTATATTTTGTCCAATATCCCGTAAATAACTAATTGAAACCTTATTCCCAATTCCCTGACAATTCCAACAGAGTGTTTGAAAATACATTTAAAAGCGAATAATTAAAAGAGCCATTTCCAACTCTCTACATTTTAGATGCATTAATCGACCTATTAAAAATGAAAGTGGCCATAGCTCATCACCCATCTCTCTCATTTTAACACTCTTACAGTCCGTTAAAATCTTGGCCCAAGTAAATAATGTTAAACATCCATCAATTAAAAGGCCCAGACTTAAATGCCCAGAAGTGGCCCATTTAGACTGTTTTAGTAACAATCTAAAAAATAATTTTATGGGCTGTGGCCCAAATCAAATTGTCTACTCTATATTCATAGTAAAATTCAAAAATTAAAATTAAGGTAAACTGATTACTTATCTTTATTCTGGTACCTTCAAAAACCCATAAAAATCCAATAAAAGATCGACAACCAAGTATTATTATGCCATGCACTAGGCTGTAGCCAAAACAAAAAATAAAATCACAAAACATAACATCCCTGCATCTTCTTGGAGCCTTTATCAAGCTCTTTAGTTTGTATCTCCTTAAACTTAGCTCCTCTTGGCGTTTTCCTTGGAGATATTGTTCCCAGTAACACTAGCTTCTTTGTACTCACACCCCTTAAAGGAGTATGGGCCTTAGACTTTATCTTTGTTGTTCTATTTGTTGGCAGAACCAGATTATCATCCTTCCCACTCTGCAGTTTAGCACAAATTCAGTATGAATTAGCGCCTCTTCAGCCGCTGTTAAGTCTGGCCTTGTTGGCCCCAATCTCACAGCTGTATCATTATCCAACTCGTCCTTCTCTTGTATCTCTATTTCAGCTGTCTTCAGCGCCTTTTCCAGATCTTCACCACTTACCCATTGCATCTCCTCGACATCATTTTCTGTCCCAGGTACTACTGTTTCCAGGTCTGTTGAGAACGGAGAAGCTGCTGCACCTCCCTCAGTTTCTCCTGCGGCAGACCCAGCCTCACCATTTAACTCATTCTGGAACAAAGATCTTCTCACCTTAGACCCAGAAAGCACCAGCTGACTTTCCTCTTTTTCTAATCCCAGAAAAAGAAACTCGGTCACTAACAAAATTACTGCACCATTACAAATCAAAACAAATGTAATGTCCAGTACCTTAACCTCTGTTTCCACTGGAGCCTGAACAATTCCTGTTTCTCGGCCCCTTTTAATCCCTATTGTAGCATCCCGAGCTGCCACAGCTCTAGACACCACTCCCGAGTTACGTTTTCCCCCAATGACTACCCCCTTGAAGCTCCTATTTTTCCAGAGTTTCCTAAACCGCGGCTATGTAAATTAGCTGACTCTTTCATATCTTGTTTTTCTTTGTAACACACACTAACATCGTGTGTTATTCTGTAATAGAGGGAACAAAAGCCCACAAGTCTCTTATACTCGAAAATCACTTTCGATTCTCTACCTTCTTCAAACTCTAAGATTGAAGAAAACACTAAAGGTTTGGAACATGGAACCTCTATTAACACCTGACCTTTGATAATCTCAATAGTAATTACTGAGCCTAAGGATCCTGCTACCAACCTATAAACCTCCTCGACTCTATACTCGAACGGTATCCATGTTATCCTAATTCAGAGACGTATTAGGTTTGGATAGTCTGCGTCTGCCATTGCTTTCCACGGGGCATATGCGACCATCCAATTATCAAAGTTAACCGACCTGTAATCTAGGACACTGTGCAGATCAGATTCAGTATTAAATTCAAATTGGAAGCGTCCATTACCAAGATTTAGACCTTTTACCTTTCCCACTATATTCCAGAACTGAGGCATCCTAAACAGAAACGTATCTACGTTCTGAATAATTGGATTTAAACATCTACCCATAAGTACCTTTGAGCTACGTGCAAGCAACGCAGAATAGTTTATTTTTGGAATCTTTATCTTCAGCAAACGAGGTGGTGATGAATTCGCCACACCCTTCTTGCTTAAGCCAACTGCGCCATAAAAAAAACTGAACCAGAATTAACAATAAGATCACAGAGCCAAATAAGTCGACTTTCAAGAACAAAGAACTTATAGTGTGATCCTAATAACGTGAAACAATCTGTATATTTATACTCTACCCAGTCAGTAGAAACCTGTTGTGATTCCACCCTCTTTTCTAGGGTTATTAGGTCCCTACAGAATCGAATATCTACCAGTCCCACAAATGCATAATTGAGTCTATCCCTTCTATTTAGGAGTCTTATCACATTATAGTGTAATCCCAAACTAATCGGATTGTATCCAAAAACTTTATTCAAATTTTGAAAACACATGTATATATTTAAAACATGAGATCCTCTAATATATAGTCATGCATAACTCCTATAAGACCATATTTTTCGACCATGCTTAGTCAACCGTTCTATGTTTTCCGGAATTTGGAAATATACCATAGCACCCCTACAAACCCTCCCAAGAAAACACCGATTCATCCCAAGTAACCATGGATAATCCTCAGTCCACTGCTCTTCCAAGATCCCCATATTACACATCTTATTTAGATAATTCAAGATAAAACCGATTGACTCTAATTCCCAATTATACTTCTTAGCACAGTGGTAAAACAGTACATGCATTTGATCACAACTAACCATATATGCCAGTTCGAGCATCACACCGCATTCACCACTCGCGATAACTTTTATAATCCCAGAATCAATACTCCACTCCTCTGTCCCTGAGCCTCCATTTCCTGAGAGAAACCAGGACAGCCATTGTAGATCCATTAGACATTCATTTTGAATCTCTGAATAGAGATCTAAATTACACCACATATAACTCTTCTTCATAGAATAAGAAAGAGTTTGGAGATATAGTGTTACATTGGTAACTATGATTCTTACTCCAAATTTTAATGTCATCTGCTCACTCGAAATGGAAGCACCTTCCAGCCAAGGTTCTCCATTCCAATCACGCACTCTAAGTATATGACTTATTAGTAAGCATCACTCCTCATTTGAAACCCCACATTGTTCTACAATCCTACTCTCAAAGACCTGACATATCAAAGTCTCACCAACTTCTGTAAATTCTATATAACCATAGCTTACTTTCCTAACTCGGAAACTGGTACCTCCAGTTGATATTAGGAGGACCTGTTTTCCATTTTCCATATTTCTTAGTTCAATCAGGATCATACTCCATAGCCACTCTCTGGAAATAACGTTACCAAAGAGTTGACCATGTATCTCCCTATTTGACCAAATCTCTCTAAGACAGACATAACCTTCTGTCCACCCTATTACCAATATTAGATCCAATTTTGAAATGAGGATACAGATAATCACCATATGAACTTACCTTTGAACCTCATTTGTATCATATATCAAACCTGAGATTTTGTCGAAACCCAAGCCGCTTAGACCGCCGATTAGACGAAGTCTTCCGCACTAAATCTGGAGCCAAAACTTCCACTAGAGCCTCAGGAAAACCGAGAACTAAACACCTCTAAAACCCTTACAGGTAGAAAGAACCAGATTGAAATCGCCGCAGCCTCTACCCCGCGATCTACCTACAGACCCTCCCCCTAGAAACCAGATTCCCCTCGAACTAACCACCTTCACAGACTCCCACAAACCTAAAACGCGAAACCTCTCCCTAACTCTCCCAAACTTTCTATCCTCCCTAAGCGAGACCTAAGAGCCACAAACCACCGACCTAAAACCTAAACACTACCCACGAAAGAAGCGACTAACCTTGAATTGGCGATCCTAGACAACGTCAGAAGCCCTCGGCCACCGAAACCCCTAATACCCTAACCCTAAATCTCTGCCGCCGTCGAGAGAGAAATCGCCTCTGTTAACCCTAAATCTTTTTTCTTTTCAATTTATAACTATTACTAAACTATCAAGAAACATGTGACCCAATGAATTTTTCCCTTATTTAACTAAATATAAAATGGCGAGCAAAAATTTAATCATGTTCTAATTTGGAGAGCGTATGCTTGAATATAGTAATGATCTCCATTTATAACTAAATATAGTCCACCAAGTAGAATACAAAATTTAATCACTAAAATATTATTTTCAAACTAGGTGGCTTTCCCGCAATTTATAATGGGTTTAATTGTTTTAAAATTTATTTTATTTTATACATTAGTAATAAGTGTTTAATAATTGATATGAGATTAAACCAAATAATATTATATATATGACTATTCTTTTGAATTTTTTTATAAACCAAAATTCTTACAACATAAAATAAAATTTCATGTATATGAAAGTAATACATAGATAATTGTTTTTATTTACCTCACATTTAACAAATGATATTATATATATGAGTATTCTTTTGTATTTTTTTCTACACACTAAAAATATTATTGGTGTAATCTTTTGAAAATTGGCATGATAAATATTTTCTAACATTTCGAAGAAGTAAGAAACATAATTCAAATCGTTTTTAAAAATTATATTAATTTTATTTTTTTAATCATATGAATGTAAGAGCAAATGGCTCTTAGCCTAGTGGCCGGCGGTAAGTCCACTTAAGACAGTTCATTTGCACAACCAGGGACTGAGTCCCCCTGCCTACATTATGTAAGAATTTGGCTACTGAACCGGCCAGTTATGACCCAATTAATTTGTCGTTGATAAAAAAAAGAAGCATATGAATGTAAGATAAAAACATAAAAAATACAAATGGGACTATTTTGTATATATTTTTTGAACCATCAATGTAGAGTTTTCTCTTCTACATCATTATGTTATTTGAATGAAGTTAAAAATCGACAAAGATTTTTTTTAAAACAAAAACAAAAACGTCATTTATAAACTTGTTGTACTAACCTCTTCGTCCACCAAAACTATCTCATTAATTTAAATGATCTTCATAGTTTTATAATTTTCGCCCTGATTCTATAGCAATTTAATACTGGATTAATTTCTCTTATGAAAACAATCGGAGTAGGTAATGGTAAAAGAAATAAAATAAACATAGTACTATGTGACGAAAGAAAAACTACAAATTTAATGAATCTTTGTTGTGAATGAAAGATTACAATGGATTATAAATTAGTTATGTTTGTTTGATATAGAAAAAAAATATAATATTTAAATAGTATATTATGATAAGTATGAAAAGACATATAATTATCTTTATTACATTGAAATTTGAAGTAGTATTAAATGAAAACAAATATTTTCTTAACTAATTTTTCATATCACTATATTACCTTAAAAAAAAAATCAAAATAAATAATAGTAAAATAAGTTACGAATTTATTTGACATAAATGTAAAATTTTAAAATTTTATATATTTTATCTAATTATCTACAATATAAAAAAAGTAAAAAAGTTATTTAAATATGAAAGTAAACTAAGTTTTAGTATGTTGACAAAAAAAAAAAAACTAAGTTTTAGTATTATAGGTAATTTGTAATCAGTTACATTCAAATTAAAGATGGTATTGATCCGTAACTTTTTTTTTTATAAAAAACACTCCTCTAATTACTATAAATAACTTCATTTTAAATTTTTAGATATCTGATAAATATTATCTGATACCTTTGAATATCAGATATGTCAGTACTTCCAGAACAATTTACCGACTTACGGAACTTGGGTGAAAATACGAATCTTACATATTTGGAATTGGAACATTGTAGTAACTATTTCATTAAACATCTTTGAAAACAAGGTATAACCATGATCAAAAAAATTAGCTAAGCAACAAAAATGATTCTACTAAAGACAAACTCGTTTTGCACTATTAGGATTCGATATCAGAATCAGAAGATAAAAAGTCATCTTCTTGAAGACTTGGAACTGACTCATTATCAGATTCATCTAAGGACTCTCTCTTCTTACCAACTGCTGCTTCCTCCATGATACTATCCTTAACCGCTATATCCTCGACCCCTTGAGACCCACTCACTACTCGATAACCGTCTTTAGGAGCTATATTATCTTTGTCCGAAACATGTCTTTGAGATTCTTCCTCCGTTGTTTCAAGAACCTTCTGAAGCATATCAGCTTGTTGCAGACTCTCTGATGCAACCGTAGCTGCATGATCTTGAACACTCCGAGACACTACTGTAGCTAAATCGTTTCCAAGTTTCTTTCTCTTGGTCTCTTGGAAAGGAAAATTTGTGTTTATGGTTCTCTGAATCTCAGTACTAGAGGGTACATCAAGCCATCTGTTGCATAAATCATCACCATCTTGAGCAATGCCATTCAACATATTTAGACCAGGTGTGTTGTGTTTTTGGCTGGCCAGCGAATTGCTTTCTGGGAATCTTTTGCTAAGTGATGGAAGACCATCCAGTGGGAGTGCCCTCGGATGTATGAGGACTTCGAGGGACATGAGAGCGTGAGCACAAAATTCAACAACTTGCATTTCTGCCTTATGTTTACCTATTCAAAGCAGATATATATGAATCAAAAACTCAAGATTTCTGGGTTTAAGGCCTAATTTAATTCATGCCAACAACCTTAGTTACCTGTTCGGAAAAGCTCAAGCCCTTCAGCTAAATAAGCAGGGCGTACTCGTGATGGAGAAACAAGAGATGCCAAAAATGCACGTAGTACTGCTAGCTGAAACACAGCCAGATCCGTACTCGATTTAGCAGTGGCCCATCTCCCTTCACACGCATTTGTTGCTGTGGTCATTAAAATGTTATCGACACGTTCTCTCCAGCTATCCGATCCCAACGCACCACCCTGAATCCAAAAGAAGAGCAGTATATTTGATAAGCTATCAAATTGTAATAATTAAATCACAACGAAACATGGTGGCTATGTCTAGAATCCACAGAAATGTTCAACAATGGTCAATAAAAAGCCGAATGTTAATTAGTAATAATTAAAAGAGCTTACAATGGTCAGAAGAGTTTCTAGTGCCTCAACAGCTGCTATCTTCAATGAAATTGGACTACTCGAATGATTGTGAGGGAATCCAACCTCAAAAACAGAACTATCTGTCACCAGTCCTGAATTAGCTGAATGTTTTCTCTTTTTGCTGCATGCCTGAAGGGGACCTCTGTTAGTAAGTAACAGGGTTTTGTTAGATACAACATCAAATCCTTCTACGCTTGTCGGATCTAGATCCACGGAGGCAGTAGCAACAGCTTCATGTGCAAGTTGCTTTGCGATTGCTGGTCAGAGAAGTATGTTAGTAGAAGTGATCTGGACTTTCATCACATTAACCTGAGAAATGAAAAGGTAAGTAAAAAGGAATGATCTTGTGAAATTACCTACACCCATGGATTTGAGCAAGGTTGTAGTGATTGAGTAGAGCTTTATCCTCAATACTGGTAATCGACATTTGCTGAAGTAATCACACACAAGTCTCACCACCGAAGGAGCATATGGTAAAAGTTGGCTGCAATTAATCAATACAGATATGTTGTTTAGTTCCTACAGCACAGAAAAGTGTAATAACAATTCATTATTTGGAAAATGAGAAAGTCAGTAGAAAACTGTTTGCAGCCAAGACATAAACTACCAAAGGAACAGCTACACAATTCTCTGTGACAATAAAATTAAGGTCAGGTTTCAGTACAAATATAACCTAAGTGTGCCTGACATGTACATATATATAGTTTTTGCCAATGAAAGTAATAAATAAGGTTATATAGCAAATAATGCTTCTGCTACTAGAGAATGAAAGGAAACCGGTTTACCTGTGGGTACTCTGTATAGTAGCACGCAAGAGCTCTAGAGCTGACGAATGCAAAGTGGGAAGTTCTGCACAAACCAATTCTTGTTGGATCCCTGTCATGAATGCTGACTTGGCTCGAGGTAGAGAGCCATTCACAGCCAGCATCCGCTCAACAAGGGATAATAATGAACCAACTGGAACATTCACCTGAAGGTTGGGAGAAAAAATATCAGGATCTCTCAGAAGCAAATGACATATTTGAATTACATAGTAGCATACATAAAGAGAACCGTTAGGAGTCTGCTGAGCCCCAATCCAAAACTGGACTGGACACGGTATAAGTAGGGACATGCTTAACATGATGCTTAATCTAGATACAAAAATATTGCACACTTGACTATCTGTAACCAAGTATGAGAAGCTTCCCACTAATAGCTTCAAAGTCAAGACAAATCGTAAATAATCAGACAAAAATAATATGCACTACCTTGGATTTGTATGAGCTAGTTAGCATCGTTGAGGTGCAGAACATAAGTGCAGAAACTCTGGTAACAACCAACTGTTCCTTGTTCCACGCTGTATCATCCAAACCTCCATTTTGACCTCCCAAGGGAAAAGGGGCATCTTTTCCAGGAGGAGCCAATCGTTGTATTGCTTTTGTACCTTTTGTTTCTGAAATACATGTCACCGTATTTTATCAGAGAAACTATAGCCGCAAAAACAAAAAGAACAGAGAAATAAACAAATTACCTTCTTCTAGAGCTTGGAAAAAAATATTTAAATGTACATTTATAGATATCAACAGCTTTTGCATCATCAAGGACCAGCTGCCCTCGTCCCCTTTAGCTTTGGGGAGCAATGCCAGAAAGTAGGCAAATTTCTGAAGGTTGAAATAGAGAGAAAGAAGTACAAATTAATATTTCCTTGCTTAGTTAACGGAAAAATATGTAATAAGGAATATACAGAAAGAAGAATACCTTTAACATATTAGAACTAGTTTTCGCAGAAAATATTTTGGAGGCAATAGATGCTTCAACCTGCAAGGAATAGCATTTCAGATAAGCTCAATAATGATAATATAATATCATAGTCACGAAAAAGAATTTAGATATTTTATGTTACAATATTAGGCATATGGGAGCGTATTAATTAGACTATGAACGGGCATCATGTTCATGTAGCTATCAAAATTCTGATACAAATTAATTAAGGATATTGGATAAACAAAAAATACATTTAAGAAGCAAAGAGAACTGACCTTGTCATAATTACTGTGGAAGGCAGCAGGAAACAAGTTTACAATAGTACTAAGCAGACGGACAATTCCTTCCTGCACAGACAATACCATTCACAAATTCAAATTGAGGGTTCTAGAAATGACATGAAAGGAACTATTGTTTCTAAATATATATATATATATATATATATATATATAATACTTTGCTAAATTCTTATAGAATTTAGGAATTCTAGTTGGTTATAATTGTGCTACATGGGATTTAAACAGAGGAACTGATGCATAAATAACATCTAAAATCAAAGCGGTAGACCATTCTTGACACAAAATCAATCGTATAGAGGACCTAATAACTAAATTATAAGAAAATTTTAAGGCCTTACTAGATGTGACACTTACCCATACTGCTTCTGAAGAATCTTCATCCAATATCTTAATGATTGGCATGATCACTTTCGCAGCGTATGAAACTGCATCTTTCTTCGTATTCGGAATACTATAAAGCCTGATTCAATTTTTATTTAAAAAACATCTTAGATTTCCAAAAGTTCCTTGTTACAAAAAGCTGAAGAAGCAAGCCCAAGGAAATGGTAGAAAGCACAGAAACAAATTAAGAGTGATATAAAGATGCACAACGCATTGCAATATTAAAAGTCCCATTAGACTAATACAGAACTTTTGAAGATATATAGGTCAGCTAAAATTACAGACTCGGCATAGCAGATCATCAATAGACCTTTATACGAAATCAAAATGATGTACATAAGTGTATATAACGGCGGACTTTCATCCATCATCAAACACAAAACAAAGAAATTTGAAGATAATAAATAGCAAAGCAAACAAAATAAAAGTATAAAAGATTTCCAATATATACAAACCTTACGAGGAGATCAGAGATTGAAATACATGAAGCCACTCGGACAATTCTAGAACTTGCTGTATTCTGTTTAAAACAATACAAAGCATTCACTTTCGAAAAATGAATGGTATAACATGGAACATATCTCACTGTAGAGCAAGCCAAACATACCTTAAGATGTGATAATAAACTGTTAAACCAAACAAAGTAGGAACTAACGAAACGATCTGTGCTGCATTCTGCACAAGTTATTCCCATCAAACTAGTACCCACCCAGCATTTATCTGGCTAGAGCCGGAACAAAATAAACAAACAAAAATTCACACATATTAACACCAAAAGTTGAGAATTTTCACATATATTAGTTTAATTCCAAGGTAGAGTAATTAGAGAAAACACTATTGAAGACAGATTTATACCATATCTGAAGAAATCAAAGCCTGCAACCTATCAACCCAATCATCAACGGCTGATTTCCATTGAGCTTGAAGCTTCTGGTCTATTGAAGTCTCAGATAACAGCTTATGGGTGGAGATACTTGATACAGCCTTGGGGATTAACTGAAAGTCGACCAGAGGCTGCTTCTTGTTGGGAACATACTCAGACAAAAGGTTTTGGAGAATCCTAGGCTTCAATCTCAAGTCCTTCATATCTTCATAACGCTCAAAAGACGTCATTGATGCGGGTTGAAGAGAGAAGGGGTTTTTGGGAGACTAGGGTTTTAGAACTGAAGCGAGAACATAGAGAACAATCAGAGGATTTAAGCTTCTCTGATGTTGATTTAATGAACCAAGCTCGGTTCATCGATTATATCAGATTGAACCGGTTATTTGGATGGTTTATTAAACCCGATGAATTTGTAATATTGTCCAGATCTATATACCTTCTTCTTTCCTATTCCATCGGTTTCAATAAAAAGTTGTTACACAAAAAATGTTATTTTATAATTCCAATATAACTTTAGGCCAAAAAAAAATATTTTTAACTTCTAATGAAATATTACAAATTTTTTTTTGTCGATAACAGATTAATTAGACCACAACTGGCCGCCCCCAGTAACCAAATTTCTACATAATGTAGGTGGGGAATTTAATCCCTGATTGTGCAAATGAGCTACCTTAAGTGGATTTATCCTCAGCCACTAAATTGAAAGTCATTTGCTTATTATCCTTAATTATTAGAACTACAAATAACT
>JAKUCM010007504.1:0-15150 GCA_023374145.1 Lepidium sativum | reverse complement strand
AAGAGAGAGATTACTCTCTCTCTCTCTCTCTCTCTCTCTTATTTTTCACGTTCTCTTTTGTATTAAAATGTTAAATAATAATTTTTTAAAGTTTTATAGTATATTTATTTACTGAAATTTAATTTTTTAAATTAATATACAATTTTATAAGTTATTTTAAAAATAATGTTGATACCTATGTAGTTGTAAATATAATTTAGACCATAAAAAATAAATTAACAACATACATGTCATTTTTAGTCATTTGCTTATATATTACATCCAACTAATTTATACAAATGTACAAAGAAACATAATTTCATCCAAATGCATCATTGAGTTGTAATTTTCGGATGAAAAAAAGAACATCGTCCAAAAACAAAGCATCCAGATGTACTTTTTGTATGACAAAAAAACAGGGCTATATTATAGTTTTTCTTATAATATAATTGTTGATATAATGTATATAATGCAAAATAATTATTGATACAAAGACTTTATGTAGATAATAATCAGATAAATATACAATATGTTATACATACATCTTCAATGTTAAACGTAATCTTCAAGAAGAATCTAAATAATTTTCAATAGCTCTTAAAAATTGGGTGGAGGTGAATTTCATTATAAATTTTTATATAAGAATTCAAAATTAATAAAAATTATTTAAAAACTCTAAAAATATAAATTTCATAAAAATATCTGAGGTACAAATTCGGTTTCCTTTAAGTTTAGATTCAGTTTTCCGAATACATTGATTATGACCTACTTTGGTATTTTGTCACATTTGGTTCCGCTAATTCAGAATTTTGGTTATTTAATTTAAGATATATTCAAATATATATTTTTGGATCGGGTTGGGTTTGGTATAAATTGAGTTTGGTTGAGTACTTTTATATAAAAATTCAAAGTTATTAGAGTTTTAATAGAACAACTCTAAAAGCTAAATTTTTAATTCAAATATATTGAGTACTCCCGTGGTTCTTGATTTAATTCTGGTTTGGGTTTGAGTTCAATTTTTAGGTACATAGATATACGAAGACCCATTTGGATATTTTTTCGGGCCTCTAATCCAAGTCAATTTTGGATCCGGTTTTGAACCTATTAAAACAACATCTCAAAAAAAATATTCCAGAATATCAACACAAATTTAAGAACCTAAATGAACACAAGTTAAAAATTAATCAATTATCGCTGTATAACGCGGGTATAATCCTATTTATATATACTACATGATAAAAATCTATTAATCGGTCATTCCAATAATAAAATTTTAATTTTTCAATAAGTATAATCTTATGTTTAAGTTAAGTTTAGCGGACCAATAATCTCTTTGACTGAACTTCTTAAAATATTCTATTGATAAATTTTCATCTATACAGATATTAGTTTGTTAATTAATTTGATATGTGTTATATGTAATTACTATATTTAATATTTAAAATGAAAACAAACTAATAATATAATCTAAACAATAATAATCAGTTATTAGAAACTTATCATGAGATCATTGTTTATTATGATTATAAGATATAATAATAAATGCAATATTATATGGCTATTAGTTCCTATTAACAATATAGTACAAGGTCTAATATAACATCGTGTTTAAATTAATACTAATTTTATATTATATATAGATATATGTAGATTTAAAAAGTAAATGGACATCTTAGAAATAAATAAAAAAATTCAAACAAAAATCAAAATAAACCATTGGACTAAACCATTCTCTATATTTATATGATACCCATTTATATTATATCTACATATTTTTCCCGTTTTATATTTTAGTTCCATCAATTTATATAGTTTATTTTTGTTGATATTACATTTCTTATGTCAACAATTATCAATTATATGTGAACTATTCCATTAAAAATTGCTAATAATAATGTGAAACGATTAAAAGATCTCATGGGAACATCTATATTTTTATACTTAATATAAACAATTATTCGCAGATAATTACATAGCTAAACTATTTTCTTATTAATTTGAATAATAAATAATAAACATGTAACACTTTCTTTTTGGCAGTCCTGTTTTCTCTGGCGGAATTGTCTCATCTTCAACAAGATTAATTGTTCATGTTTTAGTTCCAAACTTCTAATTCCTTTTATTTTCATCAAAGTTATTCAATTTCATTTGAGGTGTTTGCGATTGGTGACTATGTTTTCTCTTCTCGTCAATTCTATTTTTCTGAATTGGCTCTTGTAATTGCAAGATTTAGAGGCTTTCTTGAAGGCTTTGATGATGTCTTCTCCTCAGGTCTGGATTGCGCTAACTTGCTTCTCTAATTTTACAGATTTTAGGTTTCTGTTACCAGGATTTTGGGGATTTCGATTTCCCTATTGAATTGGTATCAATCTTTAAATATTCTGGTCTTGGAAAGTTTCGTCTGCTGCGAATTATTTTAATCAAAATCAATCATCTTCGACATTTGTTTTTCATTATTCTAGATTGTTCAGTTCATGATTTTCTGTTAATTGATCAAATTAGAACCCATGATTGTGTTTCGAGTTTATCTTTAGATCTCTCTGGTTCTATATTTATTTGGGCTTTGTTATTCTTGATACTCATTCTCTTATTTTGTTTTGCGAAGTTTTATTCCAAGTTATTGGTTTTGTTTTCATTGTTGGGTCTTGTAATGTCTCAATTGAAGATAGGGAAAAAGATTGTTGATTCCAAGTGTGAGTCAAAGACGATGGTGATAATAAGGATTCTAAAATTTGATAACTCCGTTCTTGTTGCGAAGTGTTCCAAAGCCATTATCGGAAGATGCTCAATCCCTTCAAACAAGACACAAATACGGTCATTTTTATGATGCCTCGTATTTAGAAATTGGAGAATCGAGTTATAGGAAGAAATTTGGGAGGTGGAAGGTTTGAGTTTGAATTCCAAGAGGATGATGATATTGAAACAGTTTAGCGTTTGGGTACTACTCGTTTTGATGGCTGGATGTTATCTCTGACTCGTTGGAAGGCATTTGCATCAGTTTGGTCCAACATGGATTATTTATTTTGGAGAACGTTGGACCAAGCTAATAATTCAATGTTTTGTGGATTTTATGCCATATTTAGAACGCGAGAAATGAAAAGATATTCTCAAATTCTGATAAGGACCCTAGGAACATTCTACGTCAAGCCACATTGGATGTAACCGAATGGATCCAAGCAAATAACAAGTCAGAGTCTAATCCTTATATTAACCTTGTGGATGTGTCCCCTAGTTGGAGTGAGGTGGCACGTCCAATGGTGTCCAATACGACTTTTATTGTCTATATATGTTTTGTGGATGGAGCTTAGCGTGCGTCTGATATATCTTTTGGTATTAGTTGGTTATGTTTTCTGTATTTGGTGGAGGGTGTCTTTCATGGAGGTAGATCGATTTCGAGAAGTTTATCGATGTTATACACATTTATGGAAGCAGTCTTATGGACAATGCAATGCCTTTTTTCTTTTGATATCTTGGAGTTTAATCTAGCGACGGACTATTCCGATGTTTTGAAGATGCTCACTAGTCCAGAAGAATGACTTGCTTTTTCTCCTTACATAGAAGACTTGTGGAGGTTAAAGTGTTCTTTCATTTGTCTCTCTTTTCAGATTACTTTTCGTTCTTTGAATCATCGAGTTAATCTCCTCGCTCATAGTACTTCAAGCTGCATACATCACTGCACTTCCACTTGACACCTCACTGTTCCCTGGGATTGGGACTCTCGATTCGAGAAAGAAAAATAAGAAGATCGAACCATTTCTTCTGACTCTTTTTCTATATTTTGGAGGTTTTATCTCGTTTTTATATACAAACCTCAAGTTGATAAAAAAAATATAAACTATTATTCACTATGTTTTTGTACATATCTAAACTTGTT
Organism: Lepidium sativum; assembly: GCA_023374145.1. Classification (NCBI taxonomy): domain Eukaryota; kingdom Viridiplantae; phylum Streptophyta; class Magnoliopsida; order Brassicales; family Brassicaceae; genus Lepidium; species Lepidium sativum. Next base: position 11,297 of record JAKUCM010007504.1, on the reverse strand, counting down.
ATTTACAAGTGGTTGGTGGCAGACGTGATATGAATCTTTTTTTTGTGTGTGTTAAAACATATATTTGACCTTGTAATGTTTATAATGTTTTCACCATTTGATAATGGCGTGTGGTCTTTAACAATAAAGAAAGAAAGATGATGGCGTGTGACATCCATATCAAAACACTTTATTTATTTATTTACTAACTCATATTTTAACGTAATGTATAATGTCTTTATCAAATAAAAAATGAGGTTATGTAAAATGTCGTAATATTATTCTTTCATTTATGAATTATTACGGTTGGCCGCATACTGAAATTAATATACAAACTTGGTGCTGTTTCAACTTTAAAATTTAACTAATGATTTGTCAGCAGCTGCGTCACATTACTTCGACTGTCCAATTATTCAGCTTCGGTTACCAATTTTGCAGTTGAAACCAAAACTTAGTTTGACTAGAACTCTAAATTAGTCTCTCACTAATTTACTAGTTTATGATATTTACACTTTTACCCCGGAAAAATTCAGGTATCAGTATTTACCCCACCCATTGATTCTGTTTTCTTTTTTTTAAAAAAAATTGTGAATTCGAGGAGGCTATAGCCTATTCAGTACCGTATTCAATTCATTAAAGATCTAAAGCAAAATAAACTATAGCTTATAACAAACTAGAGATAATACCAAGGTACGCCCGGTTCTTATACTATATATGTATCTATATATATTTTTGTTTAATATATTTATTTTCTCATTTAAAATTTCGTAAAAGTTTGGTCTTTTTGTATCTTTATATAAATATTTTAGCAAGTAAACTCGAATATAATTATAAATAATTACTTAAGAAAAATTTAAAATATTTTGACAACTTTTTAATAATTTTTTTAAAATCTTATGAGTTCGACTAAGAAAGATAAATACTTTGTAAAACGGTTGAATGTCTATACTAATAACTAACTTTTATTAGTATAGATATGTGATTTTTGTAAAACATCAAACAATATTAAATAGGTTGTTTGCAACGTAAATTAGTAACATTTAGTAATGTTTTCAAGAAAATCATTTATATGACCGGTTAAATAGAATTTAATTATTTAAAATAATGGAGAAATCCCGGGGAAATTGTGCATTTTAACCACCAATATTCAAAAATTGAAGCAGAGAATCGCGAATGGAGAAAATTCTGCAATTGTAGATTCGAGATAGTTGTGAGCATTGGTCATATATTCATATTCTTTAGTTTCTTTTCAATTCTCTACGTTTGTGATTTTGATTCATAAATCATACTATCGTTTTCTATTTTCAATGTCATTTTAATATATTTGTTTGCTTTGCTTGTATTCATATATCAAATAATATATCTATTGTAGTATAGTTCTTTAACAGTATAAAGATAATATAATAATTTTAATATAAAAAATTTTCTGAAGCATCAAAAAAATAAAATTGAATGACATGTCGATGTAAAAGTGTTTTTAAGAATTTTTTTTAAAAAAAATTCCGTGAAGCTGTAACTTAATATTTAAATCATACGTTTAAATAATTCACTTATATGGTTAGAGAATAATAATATGCATCTACATTTTTGTTTAGTTATAATAACAAATCAATATATATACATATTATTTTTAACTCATATTCCATTAGCTAAAATAAAATGTGTAATTAAGATCTACATTAGTTTCAAATATCTTCATCAAACATTATCTTTTGTTAGCAATAATATCAAAAAAGTTTGATCTATTATTCAGATCCTATAAAAATCCAAATAATATTTAGAAGAAATAGATTTCAATGTACCCTGGAGTCCAAGAGGAGAAATTCAATGCCTATTAGAATATTGCTCATTTTGAAATTCATAGCTTCTCAATGATGCAGGAGTCGTGCAATGACCTCTTCACTTCAGAATTGACCGTCTATTACATCAATGATATCAAAAGTGAATGATTTGGAAAAGGGGACGGTAATTTTTGGTGTCATCTTTTGGTAAGTGGAGATGGAGGCGTTAATATGATGGTTTGTTATCTCTCAAATTGTTTGAGAAACTGAGGCGAAAGACTAATATTTATATACAAAAATATAAATTTAATGTGAGATAGTGAGATTTGGTGAGTAAATTACAAAGTGGGGGGGGGGGGGGGGGGGAATAACGTTTAGTTAATGTCTAATGTTTAGTCCATTGGTTGTGATTAAGGGGGGAATATGAATCAACTATGACATTGATCTCTCCGGTTTTTTTGAAAGCGTTACTAAACGTTACTAATTTACTAATGCAAAGAGACATACAATATATTATACATGAATTCTAATCAATAGCATAGCCAAAAAATTATTTAATTTAAATGACACATGAAAATTCATTTATATTACACATGAATCATATATTAAATAGACGTTCTATATATTGATATTTATATCAAATATTTTATATATTGGTGTTCTGAATAATATAACTATACTTAAAGAGAAGAAGGATATAAAATAGATATTTTATATAAAATAGAATAAAAATGAATAAAATGTTTTATATAACATATTTGGCTTTTATAATAACTAGAGATTGTGTCGTTTCCAAACCGGACCGGGAAATTTCCGGTCACGTAAAATCGAGTTGTAAAGAAGTTTCAAATGTAACTTAATTTATTTTTTAATTTCCATATTACAGCAAGTGATGTGATTAAGCCAATAATTGTTTTGAATTTTTTTTTTTAATATTTCTAAAACATAAGCTGATGTGGCAACAATATGAGATTTTGAGAAAGATGAGCTGGATAACGTTTCAAAACCTTCATTTTATTAGTATATATTATTTTATTATAAATCAAAATATATCTACTAAAAAAATCTAATTTACAAATTTTCTGTAAATTTATTTATTAAACTCGTATAATCAATTTATTTATACATTTTTAAAATATTTTAAAAAATCTAAAATTTTTGATAAATTAACACAATGAGAAGAACACAAATTTTTTTTTCAAAATGATTTGGAGTTTTCAAGAAATAATATATTTTTGTTTTGTAATAAATAAATAAATATTGAATAAAATTTAAAATTAATATATATATATATATATTATAGATTTAGGAAAATCTCTTATACATCTTATAAAAATAAATCTTAATTAGTTGATATAGAAATGTTAATCTTAAAATTCTAATTAATTGAAATATTTATTATTACATATTTTTTTAGTTTTTTTGCACCATTAATTTTTTAATTTAATTAGGTTTTAAAAAAACATAAATATATTTTTGTTTTAGAGTTCCTTTTTAAGTTAATTATTATATTGTGTCATAGAACAAATAACCAAACCCTCTAAACACATTAATAATCGAATTAAGGCTAATCAAAATCTTAGAGTAAGTAGCCATCGAGGGGTGTAATCGTCTACGGTGGAACCCACACTAAGCGGTTTTCTCGTGCCACATACACATATACAGGCAAAGTTCAATACTGATCCCCGCATATATAAACAAAATATATATCTCAATTATCCACTTATAAAATAATACTTTCAGTTTATCTTAATATTATCATTTTAATAAATGAGCATTTGATCGACAACAAAATGATCTAACTAATTAAAATTTTCTAAATAAAACAAAATAAAATATTCAAATTTTTTTTTTTTATTTGCCATATTTTCAAGCCTTTATTTTCCATAGTGTGACATTATTTCTAGTTTTATCCAAAAAAAGACATTTTTTAACTAGTCATGGCTAATAAAAACGATACAAAGTATACATTTAATTAAAATAATTATAACAATTAAAAAATGATAAAAAGGTTGTCTCTCTGTAATAAAGAAGACCCAGACCTCTCTCTGTTCTATAAATAAAAACTACTCGCCTCCTAAGTAAAACGTATAAACTCTCACAAACTCTCCCTAGCCGCCACCTACCATCCGCCGCTTCGCTCCGCCGCCTCGTGCCGCCGCACGCCTGAGAAGATAATATCTCGAAGTAGTCGGGATTTTCGGTGGATTTTGTCTTTGCTAATATATATCAGAGATATTCCTCCTTTCCTCTCTAAAATAGAAAACAAATCTGGTAAAATCGGCCATAGAAACTGTTGATTCCCTGTAAAAAATGTCGGCAGCTTCTTCTAGCTCCGTTGTTCTGCAGCTTCGAACCAATCAATTGCAAGTGAATAATTTTACCGGCGTTGTTGCATCCAAATTGGCCGTCGGCTGCCGTAGAAGGACGTGTCTGGCGCGATGCTCCGTAACGAAACCGTCCGCTTCTGTGAGTCCATTTATGGGGACCCGGATTAAGAGATCTGGATCCGAGACGCTCCAGTTTTGGAGATCGGACGGTCCTGGAAGGTCTCCCAAGCTCCGAACGGTTGTACGGTCGTCGTTCTCCGCTATTCCGGAGAAGCCTCTTGGACTCTACGATCCTTCTTTTGACAGAGACTCTTGTGGAGTCGGTTTTGTTGCTGAGTTGTCTGGCGAGACCAGCCGCAAAACGGTACTTTTATTTTTGTCTCTCTCGCTCTCATGTGAATTAATTGATCTTTCATTTAATGTGGTTAATGACATATATTGCTAGGTTACTGATTCGTTGGAGATGTTGATTCGGATGACTCATAGAGGAGCTTGTGGTTGTGAAAGCAACACTGGTGATGGTGCCGGGATTCTCGTCGGTATGCCTCATGATTTCTATGCAGAGGTTCGTTCCTTAATCTCCTATTAATTTATCATCCATGCAAACCACCTATGTATTTGTATTTGTATTTGTTAAAGCACGTGACACGAATTTTCAACCTAAGTATTGTATTTGTTTGATTGTGTTGAGTATTTTAAGTTGAAATCAGTGATTGTGATTGATGTTCTTCTTTTTGCAGGCTGCCAGAGAGCTTGGCTTTGTGCTACCTCCTGCTGGAAAGTATGCTGTTGGGATGTTTTTCTTACCAACCGTTGAGAGCCGGAGGGATGAAAGCAAAAATGTTTTCACTAAGGTGAATTCAACAATTTTTCTTAAAATCTTACGAGTAGTTTATGAAAATTTTCAAGGTGTCCGATGGATAAGTTTTTTTTTCTTTTGTGCGTCCAGGTTGCTGAATCACTTGGGCATTCAGTTCTTGGATGGAGACCAGTTCCTGCTGATAATTCTGGGTTAGGAAAGTCTGCTTTGCAGACTGAGCCTGTTATCGAGCAAGTTTTCCTTACTCCTATATCTAAATCAAAAACAGATCTTGAGCAACAGGTATGTTTACAGTTTTTTGAATGAAAATTATTCATATATCACTGACATCTAATAAATTGTTCTCTGTGAGATGATGTGAATGATATCATTCTGTTGGCAGATGTATATCCTTAGAAGGGTTTCCATGGTTGCTATCCGGGCTGCATTGAACCTTCAACATGGTGCGATGAAGGACTTCTACATTTGTTCTTTGTCTTCTAGGTATGTAGTTACTTCAGTTAAGAATTACGTGTTTGTTCAAGCGCCAAAAATTTCTAATCTAACGAATTATATTTCGTTATCAGGACTATTGTCTACAAAGGACAACTTAAACCTGATCAGCTGAAGGACTATTATTATGCTGATCTTGGGAGTGAAAGGTTTACGAGCTACATGGCATTGGTAAATATATTTTCTATTCACTATCTCGTTTTTTATGCTGACTCCATGCTCCACAAACAGCATGGGAACCAACGAGGTTAACCAAGGAGATGCGAGGTTGAGGAATGACTTCTGAGGCATTGAAGTTTGAATGATCTCTTAAGTTCCTCCAACCCTTGATAAGTTATTTTAATTTGGATGCTGGTGAGTTGGTAAATCAAAAACGTCAAGTGAGTCCAGAAACTCGTTGCCTTGATATGTATGATCAGTGTCATCTTAGGTTTAATGATCACAATCTGGTAACAAGACTAAAATTCTGTTGGCTAAGGTAGTTAGCAATTCTGCGACGTTATAACTTGCCCCCAATCCCCCCACTATATGCTGTTGAAGTTTTGTCTAAGACCAAGTGGTAAAGTTTTCGGTTGCATACATACACGTTTGCATGTTTGATAACTAGGGATTGACTATACTTGGTTCATGTGTTCAATTGTCTAGGTTCACTCTCGATTCTCTACCAATACTTTTCCCAGCTGGGATCGTGCTCAGCCGATGCGTGTTTTGGGCCACAACGGGGAGATCAACACACTTAGGGGAAACGTGAACTGGTATGTTTGTTGAAGACTAGCATAAAATTTGAGCTTTCATGTAATTGCAGGAACCTGTTTGGTGCCTTAGCTAGAAAAGTTTTGGGTTTGACCAGGGTTTTTGGTATATATTGCAAGCGATTTGTGTGATAAAAATGACTCGTATTCGTTTCAATTGTTGCATCTTAATGACATTTTGAATTTGATTTCCAAACAGGATGAGGGCACGTGAGGGTCTGCTTAAGTGCAATGAACTTGGATTATCAAAGAAGGAGCTGAAGAAGCTTCTACCTATTGTCGACATTAGTTCTTCTGACTCAGGTAAATTTCAATTTCAAATCATATGCCTACACGAAAGTTATCTTTGCTTGGATATATATGGACCTGTGACACGTTTCTGATTGTCTCTTAGGTGCTTTTGATGGTGTGCTTGAGCTTCTTGTCCGAGCTGGCAGAAGTCTTCCTGAAGCTGTTATGATGATGATCCCTGAAGCATGGCAGAATGACAAAAACATTGATCCTAGCAGGAAAGCGTTTTATGAATACTTATCTGCCCTGATGGAGCCATGGGATGGACCTGCCCTCATATCATGTATTGTCTATTCTGAAGTTGTATGCATTAGCAACCATTTTTATGTTTTCTTCTGATTTGATATAACTCTCCCTTGATATCTTGCAGTTACTGATGGTCGCTACTTGGGTGCCACATTGGACCGTAATGGACTTCGCCCTGGTAGGTTCTACATAACCCACAGTGGGAGGGTTATCATGGCTAGTGAAGTTGGGGTAGTGGATGTACCACCTGAAGATGTGATGAGGAAAGGAAGACTTAACCCGGGTATGATGCTTCTTGTCGATTTTGAGAAGCATATTGTTGTTGATGACGATGCCTTGAAGCAACAGTATTCACTGGCAAGGCCATATGGTGAGTGGCTTAAAAGGCAAAAGATTGAACTTAAAGACATCATTGAGTCAGTTCCGAAGACTGAGCGTACTGCTCCTTCAGTTTCTGGGGTCGTACCGGTAAGCTGTTGCTAATGAATCACCATTACCCTGTAACAGTACTTTCAGCTACCACAGTTCACCCTTTTCTTTGAACATAGGCCTCTAATGATGATGATTCAATGGATAGCATGGGCATTCATGGTTTATTGTCTCCACTAAAAGCCTTTGGGTATGTTCGTTTCTATACTTGTTTATGTGTATTGATTTGTTATTCTTTGTAAAATCTTTCACGTTTCCTTGTGACTTGTGCGGACAGTTATACAGTTGAGGCCCTGGAGATGCTGCTGCTTCCCATGGCTAAAGATGGCACTGAGGCCCTTGGTTCCATGGGAAATGATACCCCTCTAGCTGTGATGTCAAACAGAGAGAAATTATGCTTCGAATACTTCAAGCAAATGTTTGCTCAAGTAACGAATCCTCCAATCGATCCTATCCGTGAGAAAATTGTTACTTCGATGCAGTGCATGATAGGTCCAGAGGGTGATCTAACCGAAACAACTGAAGAGCAATGTCACCGCCTTTCCCTAAAAGGTCCTCTTTTGACCATTGAAGAGATGGAAGCAATCAAGAAAATGGATTACAGAGGCTGGCGGACAAAAGTTCTTGATATCACTTATGCAAAAGAACGAGGTACAAAAGGGTTGGAAGAGACCTTGGATCGACTTTGTGCTGAAGCGAATGAAGCAATAAAGGAGGGCTACACATTACTGGTTTTGTCTGACCGAGGTAATCATTTTGCATCCTTAGAAACTTTAGCTCTTGGATTTGTAAGCGTCTATCCATATTGGCCCTTTGCCATGCTCTTACTATCTTTTAATGTCTTACTGTTCAGCTTTCTCTGCAACACATGTTGCTGTGAGCTCTCTCTTGGCTGTCGGTGCCGTTCATCATCACCTGGTTAAGACACTTGCGCGCACTCAAGTTGGCTTAATTGTGGAATCTGCTGAACCACGTGAGGTGCATCATTTCTGCACACTTGTTGGCTTTGGCGTGGATGCTATCTGCCCGTATTTGGCTGTAGAGGCCGTTCACAGATTGCAAGTTGATGGCAAGATACCACCTAAATCTAACGGAGAATTTCATTCCAAAGAGGAGCTGGTTAAGAAGTATTACAAGGCAAGCAACTATGGAATGATGAAGGTTCTTGCCAAAATGGGAATTTCAACGTTAGCTTCATACAAGGGTGCTCAGATATTTGAAGCTCTTGGGCTTTCTTCTGAAGTGATTGAGAAGTGTTTTGCGGGCACCCCAAGTAGAGTGGAAGGTGCAACATTTGAAATGCTTGCACGAGATGGCCTTCAATTGCATGAGATGGCTTTTCCATCTCGTGGATATGCCCCTGGAAGTGCAGAAGCCTCAGCACTTTCTAACCCTGGGAACTATCACTGGAGGAAAAATGGAGAAATTCATCTCAATGACCCTCTTGCGATTGCAAAATTACAAGAAGCAGCACGGAGTAACAGTGTTGCTGCCTATAAGGAATACTCTAAGCGTATCAATGAATTGAACAAGCAAAGTAATTTGCGTGGGCTCATGAAATTTAAAGATGCAAATGTAAAAATTCCATTAGATGAAGTAGAGCCTGCCAGTGAAATTGTAAAGCGGTTCTGCACTGGCGCCATGAGTTATGGATCCATATCTCTCGAAGCACATACTACACTTGCAATGGCCATGAACAAGCTTGGAGGAAAGTCAAACACAGGTATTAATTGTTATTCTTTATGATTTTTGTATTTACCTTGTTTCTCTTCTTAAATAAATTATAAGACAACACTTTTTGATTTGCTTTAGGTGAGGGAGGGGAACTGCCGTCTCGTATGGAGCCTCTTCCAGATGGTTCAAAGAACCCAAAAAGAAGTTCCATCAAACAAATTGCTAGTGGAAGATTTGGAGTTTCGAGTTACTATCTTACTAATGCTGATGAGCTGCAAATAAAGATGGCTCAGGTACCTTTGGATATAACTTGACGCAATCTTTACTCATTTTCATATCTTTAGAATATTTTTGGCATTCTACGGTGCTTCCTACTGGAATTGGGTGTTTTATATCTTCACGGTGAACTACATTCTTTAATTCTATACAGGGTGCCAAACCTGGGGAAGGTGGAGAGCTACCTGGCCACAAGGTTATAGGAGACATCGCTATTACGAGAAACTCCACTGCTGGTGTGGGGCTTATCAGTCCACCTCCCCATCATGACATCTACTCTATCGAGGATCTTGCCCAACTTATTCACGATCTTAAGGTTATCATTCTTTTTCAAATTCTTACCTTTCGAAGCATTGTCCTTTGGATTCCTTCCATTTTATGTAATATTTATTTATCTATTCTCACCTGTGTAGAATGCCAATCCTGGTGCTCGTATCAGTGTTAAACTTGTATCAGAAGCTGGTGTTGGAGTTATTGCTAGCGGTGTGGTGAAGGGCCACGCTGACCATGTTCTGATAGCAGGTCATGATGGAGGTACTGGTGCATCTCGCTGGACTGGAATTAAAAATGCTGGTCTTCCGTGGGAATTGGGTCTGGCTGAAACGCACCAAACCCTTGTTGCTAATGACCTTCGTGGCCGTACTGTTCTCCAGACAGATGGCCAGCTGAAAACTGGCAGAGATGTTGCAATTGCTGCACTTCTCGGTGCTGAAGAGTTTGGTTTTAGTACTGCCCCCCTTATTACACTCGGGTGTATTATGATGAGAAAGTGCCATAAGAACACCTGCCCTGTGGGGATTGCTACTCAAGATCCAGTTCTTCGTGAAAAATTCGCTGGGGAGCCTGAACATGTTATTAATTTCTTCTTTATGCTTGCGGCGGAAGTTAGGGAAATCATGTCTGGACTTGGTTTCCGAACTTTGACTGAGATTATTGGTCGTGCAGATATGCTTGAACTTGACAGGGAGGTTGTCAAGAACAATGATAAGCTGGAGAACATTGATCTCTCCCTTTTGCTTAGACCTGCTGCGGAAATCCGTCCTGGGGCAGCCCAGTACTTTGTCCAGAAACAAGATCACGGCTTAGACATGGCTTTGGATCAAGAGCTGATTGCATTGTCTAAATCTGCTCTTGAGAAATCTCTTCCGGTGTATATTGAAACTCCTATCTGCAATGTTAACCGTGCAGTTGGGACAATGCTGAGCCATGAGGTAACCAAACGTTACCACTTGGCTGGGCTACCGAAAGACACAATTCATATTAAGTTCACAGGAAGTGCTGGGCAGAGTCTTGGAGCTTTCTTATGTCCTGGAATTATGCTAGAACTTGAGGGCGATTGCAACGACTATGTCGAGAGAATAGAGGGGCTCTCAGGTGGTAAAGTTGTTGTCTACCCTCCGAAAGGGAGCAGCTTTGATCCAAAAGAAAATATTGTTATTGGTAATGTAGCACTTTATGGGGCAACTAGTGGTGAAGCTTACTTTAATGGGATGGCTGCTGAAAGGTTCTCTGTTCGTAATTCTGGTGCCAAAGCCGTTGTGGAAGGTGTTGGTGATCATGGTTGTGAGTACATGACTGGTGGTACTGTTGTGGTGCTTGGAAAGACAGGTAGAAACTTTGCTGCTGGCATGAGTGGTGGTATTGCTTATGTCCTTGATGTGGATGGGGAGTTTCACACGAGATGCAACCCTGAACTGGTTGATCTAGATAAAGTTGAAGATGAGGAGGACAAAATGACGCTCAAAATGATGATCCAACAGCATCAACGACACACCAACAGCCAACTTGCTCAAGAAGTTCTTGCAGACTTTGAGAATTTGCTGCCAAAGTTTATCAAGGTTTTCCCAAGAGATTACAAACGTGTTTTGTCAGCCATGAAGCACGAAGAGGTCTTCAAGCAAGCGTTAGAGCATGCTGCTGAGGACGCTGACGAGGCAGACGAAAAAGAGCTTGAGGAGAAAGACGCCTTTACAGAGCTGAAGAACATGGCAGCTGCCTCTTCTAAAGAGTTGTCAGGAAACGGAGTGGCAGTAGAAGCTCCAAAGAAACCTTCTCGGGTAGATGATGCTGTTAAACACCGCGGTTTCATTGCTTATGAGCGTGAAGGAGTTAAGTACAGGGATCCCAATGTTCGTCTCAATGACTGGAAAGAAGTCATGGAGGAAACGATACCTGGACCACTCCTTACTACTCAGTCAGCTCGTTGCATGGACTGTGGAACTCCATT
>JAKUCM010007503.1:0-22010 GCA_023374145.1 Lepidium sativum | reverse complement strand
ATTGTATGAGATTTTGAAACTTTTTAATTATGAATAAGAGCTTATCCATTCAAATATTCTATTAAAAAAATATAAACTATTTCAATAAGTCTTTGTCCAAGTCATGCAATTGTCTAAGGATTACAAGTGGATTTATCATGGGCTTATGAGTAGGCCCATATTCTACAGAAATTCTCATGGGTAATTTCGTAATTACATACCTAAAGTAGGGGTAGTTCAGGTAAATGGTTATGGGGCCAGATCTGCGCTTTGTCGCGATGTCATTATCGCCAAGATATGCGATAGTGACTTCGTACAGAGTCTCTCACTCACCTATTTTTTTTCTGTTTTTTTTTTTATATTCACAACGTTTTATTTCTAACGTTATTATAAACACTCTAAAATAAATAATAAATTTGTAAAGACAGCGAAAATTACTTATTTTTTCCTCTCAACATGTTACATGTTACTCTAAATTTGAGTTAATCATTTTACTTAATTATTAATCAGTTGATAAATCAATTATATGAAAAACCAAAGTAGTTGCATTTAATTGCTGTGTAAAATAAATACCTAAAGTTTAAATTGTAATTAATAGTTCAGTTAACAATTTAGGCTTTATTTAGTAATTAGTGGTTTCGATTTTTGGTTTGGAGTAACACATAAATTTTTTCGAAATTTTATATTTTATCGTCTTTTTGAACATAGTTTTCGAATAAATTTTATATTTTAGCGGATAATATACTTTAGTTTTACTATAATTCAGTGTAAACAAACAAAAAGACATTAATGAAGTTATACTGATGAGGCAGACGTATTTGCACCACAAGAGATCGGGTCATGCATATATTATGTAGAAATTTGATTATTGAACCGGTCATTTGTGGCTCAATAACACAAAAAATTAGATTGATTAAGACCATGTTCAATGTTAGTATCTTAAGTGGGTATCTTAACAATAAAAAATTCAAAATTAATAAAACAAGATGTGAGAGAAGGATTTAAGTATCTTAAATAAAATACTTAAGATACTTTAACAAGAGTATCTTATCCACTTGTCATTTTAATACTAATCTATTTTTGTATTATAATAAAATAATAATATTTTATTGTTAAGATACTCAATATAAAATATCTAGCATTTCTACATGCTCTAAGTATTTAATTAAGATAGTTGAATTGATAAGACAAAGCTAGAGTTGTAATAATTACATCTATTTTTGATAATGATGTTAATTTTGAGGAGATTTTTGGTGAAATAACTTTTGTTGTATGAATGGATCATATCATGAGCCATTAAGAAAAAAGTCCAAAACTTTTAATCTTCAAAGTTGGACTCAAGTTAGAGAGAGAAAAAAGTAGCTACAGAGAGAGTAAAAAAAGGATGTTCAGAGCAAAAACATTGATATAGATGGAGAGAGACAACAAAACGTATCTCAGGAAAATCTAAAAAATTCGATTCAATTTTTTACTTTTTAAAGCAATAAATCTCATCAAAACAAAACACAAACAACTAAAGAAGAAGAAGAAGAGCTCAAAATGGAATGCATTTGAATCTGTTATCATGAGAAGTGATATTGAGTTTAGTAATGCAATGTTCAATCCTTTCACAACTCATTACAGGTAATTGAAAATTCATTAAAAATTTCTCCATGTGCGATTCTCGAAAGTTTCGGTTTTTGGTTTTTTTTTTTATGCTTCGTTGTTCTTCTTTGTGTTGTTTCTTAGTTTAGTCAAAGCTTAAAACTTTATTAATTTTTTTGTTGGATTTGAGACAGTGAACATAGCTGTGTTCTTTGTTCCGAGAAGAAACAACAATAACATTCACGCCTGTAAAGAAACTTATGATTAGTGTGTTTTTAATTAATTTAGTCTGACATTAATAAGTGAACAAATTTTAAATTGGTTTTTAATTCTTCTCTGTAGAAACCTTTTGGAAACTGAGCAAAGTTGCTTCTTTTGAGAACTATGCGTTGAGCTTTTTGTTGTTGTTGTTCTTCTTCTGGTTTCTTTTTTTCTTGAATTTGCAAAAATCTGTACTTTTTTCGTGTACAGGTTTCTAGGGTTTGTTTTATAATCACGCAAAACAATGTTTATGGTGAAATTTCTAATCATATCACTACGCATGCTTATATGTTTATATGACTGTAACAAACCAAAAACTAACATGTGTTTTTCTTCATTGTTGTGTAGCTCAAGAATGAACTGGGCACTAAACAATCATCAAGGATTAGAAATCCCAGAAGAAGAACGGAAAACCGGAATTTCTGATTCTGAGTCACTGGAAAAAGTGAAAAGCAGTGATTTTTATCAAATAGGTGGTTTAAATTCGTCAGAAAAACCTAGAAAAATTGATTTTTGGCGCTCGGGTTTAATGGGTTTTGCGAAGATGCAGCAGCAACAACAGCTTCAACATTCAGTGGCGGTGAAATGAAGAGTAATAATGATCAGATGGGTAATAAAAAAGGGTCAACTTTCATACAGGAACATCGAGCTTTGTTGCCAAAAGCTTTGATTCTGTGGATCATAGTTGTCGGGCTTATGAGCAGTTGGATTTATCATTGGATGGATGATGCTAATAAGATTAGAAGAGAAGAGGTTTTGGTGAGCATGTGTGATCAAAGAGCTAGAATGTTGCAGGATCAGTTTAGTGTTAGTGTTAATCATGTTCATGCTTTGGCTATTCTCGTCTCCACTTTTCACTACCATAAGAATCCATCTGCAATTGATCAGGTTAGTATGTGGATTTATAAGGCCTAAAGATTTTGAGGAAAAATTGGAGCTGCTAGATTCATAACTGAAAAGTTGACTTTTCTTGGAACCAGAAATTTTTGAGATTCATCTGATTTGTGGTTTGCAGGATACATTTGCGGAATACACAGCAAGAACAGCATTTGAAAGACCGTTGCTAAGTGGAGTAGCTTATGCAGAAAAAGTTGTGAATTTTGAGAGGGAAATGTTTGAGCGTCAGCACAATTGGGGTATAAAGACAATGGAGAGAGAGCCTTCACCGGTTAGGGATGAGTATGCTCCTGTCATATTCTCTCAAGATAGTGTTTCTTACCTTGAGTCACTCGACATGATGTCAGGCGAGGTGTAATATTCACTTCTGGTTTCAATATTTTTGTTCTGTATCAACCTACGCAGTACGCAGCTTCTGAAATATAGCTTTTTTGTGCAGGAGGATCGCGAGAACATTTTAAGAGCTAGAGAAACTGGAAAAGCTGTCTTAACAAGCCCTTTCAGATTGTTGGGTTCTCACCATCTTGGAGTTGTGTTGACATTCCCTGTCTATAAGTCATCTCTTCCTGAAAATCCTACTGTCGAAGAGCGTATTGCAGCCACTGCAGGGTAAAGTTCTCAAATCTCTATTTTCAAGATTGGTTTATATGCTTGTGTGATCATGTAAAACAGAAAGAGCTTTTAGAGATTTCAAGTTACGAGTGCAGTCATGTGAAAATTGATGCTTAAATTGGAAATGCAGGTATCTTGGTGGTGCATTTGATGTGGAGTCTCTTGTTGAGAATTTACTTGGTCAGCTTGCTGGTAATCAAGCAATAGTTGTGCACGTCTATGATATTACCAATGCATCAGATCCACTTGTCATGTATGGCAATCAAGATGAAGAAGGGGATACTTCTCTCTCTCATGAGAGCAAACTCGATTTCGGAGACCCTTTCAGGAAACATAAGATGATATGCAGGTACCACACATAAGATCTTTATGCTAATATAGTTTCTGATATTTAATAACTGATTTCTGGTTGAACATATTCTGAGTGCAGGTACCTCCAAAAAGCACCAATCCCGTATAATGTGCTCACAACTGTGTCATTGTTCTTTATGATTGGTGTATTGGTGGGTTATATACTGTATGGTGCAGCTATGCACATAGTAAAAGTCGAAGATGATTTCCATGAAATGCAAGAGCTGAAAGTCCGAGCAGAAGCTGCTGATGTGGCCAAATCGCAGTTTCTTGCAACTGTGTCTCACGAGATCAGGACACCAATGAATGGCATTCTTGGTACTATACCTTCAAACAAGAATCAGTACTATTGTCTTCATCTTTGGTTTTCTGTCTCACTGATTTTGGTTTTTATTTTTTTCTGCAGGAATGCTTGCTATGCTTCTAGATACAGAACTTAGCTCGACGCAAAGAGATTACGCTCAAACTGCCCAAGTATGCGGTAAAGCATTGATTGCATTGATAAATGAGGTTCTCGATCGTGCCAAAATCGAAGCTGGAAAGCTAGAATTGGAATCTGTACCTTTTGATATCCGTTCAATACTAGATGATGTCCTTTCTCTATTTTCTGAGGAGTCAAGGAACAAAGGCATCGAGGTAAGTTTTTAGTCCTAGAAAATAAAGATAAGCCTTTTGGAGTTGTTGCTGCTGATTCTTGATTTCGAATGTGGCAGCTTGCGGTTTTTGTTTCAGACAAAGTACCTGCGATAGTCAAAGGAGATTCTGGGAGGTTCAGACAGATAATCATAAACCTTGTGGGAAATTCGGTTAAAGTTAGTTCCTATTTCCCATGTTTTTTTTTTCTCCCATGAAACTTGGATTTTTGTTTGATAATATGTTGTCATTTTGACAGTTCACAGAAAAAGGACATATCTTTGTCAAAGTCCATCTCGCAGAACAATCAAAAGATGTAGCTGAACAGAAAACCGCATTTAATGGAGGTGTTACTGAAGAGATGATTGTTGCCACCAAACCGTCAAGTTACAACACTTTGAGTGGGTACGAAGCCGCTGATGGTCGGAATAGCTGGGATTCATTCAAGCATTTGGTCACCGAGGAAGAGTTATCAGACTTTGACAATTCCAGTAATGTTAGGCTTATGGTTTCAATCGAAGACACTGGTATTGGAATCCCTTTAGTTGCTCAAGGGCGGGTATTTATGCCATTTATGCAAGCGGATAGCTCGACCTCAAGAAACTATGGAGGTACCGGGATTGGTTTGAGTATAAGCAAGTGTCTTGTCGAACTTATGCATGGTCAAATAAGTTTCATAAGTCGGCCTCACATTGGAAGCACGTTCTGGTTCACAGCAGTTTTAGAGAAATGCGATAAATGCAGTGCGATAAACCATTCGAAGAAACCTAATGTGGAGCATCTGCCTTCTACTTTTAGAGGAATGAGAGCTATAGTTGTTGATACTAAGCCAGTTAGAGCTGCAGTTACTAGATACCACATGAAAAGACTCGGTATCAATGTTGATATTGTGAAAAGCCTCAAAACTGCGGTTGCTGCAGCTGCTGCATTTGGAAAAAACGGTTCTACTCTCCCATCCGGGTACAACATTGAAAGCTTCAATCTTATCTTTCATTTTTGTTACTCAGCTGAATTATGATTTGATTAGAAACAACTTGATTTTTGTTTGCCATCTGCAGAACAACCAAACCGCAACTGGATATGATCTTAGTGGAGAAAGACTCATGGATTTCAACTGAAGGTATCACTGACCAAGAGATACGCCAATTGAATTCAAGAACCAATGGAAGCGTTCATCAAAAGTCTCCAAAACTTGTTCTATTTGCAACAAACATAACAAATTCAGAATTCGACAGAGCTAAATCTGCAGGATTTGCAGATACAATAATAATGAAACCGCTAAGAGCAAGCATGATTGGTGCATGTTTGCAGCAAGCCCTCGAATTAAGAAAGACAAGACAACAACATCCAGAAGGATCATCACCCGCAACTCTTAAAAGCTTGCTTACAGGGAAGAAGATTCTAGTGGTGGATGATAATATAGTCAACAGAAGAGTAGCAGCAGGAGCTCTAAAGAAATTTGGAGCAGAAGTAGTTTGTGCAGAGAGTGGACAAGTTGCTCTTGGTTTACTTCAGATTCCACACACTTTCGATGCTTGTTTCATGGATATACAAATGCCACAGATGGACGGGTAAGCCAAACTAGTATCTGAATCATTCCTTTGCGTTTTGATTATTACTTGCAGCAGTATCAATAAAGTTTGGTGATTTCATATCAGATTTGAAGCAACTCGCCAGATAAGGATGATGGAGAAAGAGGCAAAAGAGAAGACAAAGCTCGAATGGCATTTACCAATACTAGCAATGACAGCTGATGTGATTCATGCTACTTATGAAGAATGTCTGAAAAGTGGAATGGATGGTTATGTCTCAAAACCATTTGAAGAAGAGAATCTATATAAATCTGTTGCTAAGTCATTCAAAACTAATCCTATCTCATCTGATTCTTCTTCATGATCTATTTTTCTGGTGAGTTTTTCCTCTCTTTTTCCCCTCTGCAGCCGGAGAATGACTGACCTGCAATCTGCTGATTGGTTGGGATGATGAATCTGCAATATATATATGGTTCAGTGTGTACATATAGATTTTCTGTTTTGAGTTTTTTTCTTTCTTTTTTGTTTTCTACCATAGATTTTGCTTTTAACAACTATGTTAATTGATGGTTAAGTGGTGATCTTGACGTCGTAAGTAATGATTTTCATGAGAATCGTTCCTTGATTAACCATTTTAGCATCGATTTCGTGTATTTATCTAACAATCACTTATAATAATAACGACTCAATCACAAAGTCTAAAGTCTTTGACTCGTTGAAAGACTCAAAGTCAAAGCAAAGACCATAAACAGTATAATGTAAAACATCATATATAGATGTGTTCTCGAGCCTACGGAAAAACGGATACGGATATTAATTTGTATTCCGTTTTTTTTTGAAAAACAGATATCCGAATAAAACGGATAACATATACGAATATTTGATTTTACGCATCGGCAGATAACGGATATGGATATAGATAATGCAAAAATTAGAAACGTATATCCGTTTTTTACGTAATATTTTAAATATATATTTTTAAAATTTTTAATTTTTAAATATTTTATAAAAAACAACGGATATTCCGTGATTTTTAGTCTGAATATCCATCAAAACGGATCCG
This sequence comes from Lepidium sativum, assembly GCA_023374145.1. Lineage (NCBI taxonomy): Eukaryota > Viridiplantae > Streptophyta > Magnoliopsida > Brassicales > Brassicaceae > Lepidium > Lepidium sativum. Next base: position 15,098 of record JAKUCM010007503.1, on the reverse strand, counting down.
GATACAGATCAGAATTTGATGATTCGGATGAATACATATACGGTACGGATACGAATATCCTGAAATATCCACTTTGTATCAGCCTTACTCGAGCCTAGTGGCCGCCTAATTTAAAGTTGTAATGAAAAGCATTAAATGCAATTGTGAATGGTTCATGACCAACCAACACAGATCTTGTAGATAGATTGTCTCACAGAGAACTTCAGGTCGCTACTCATCGAACTTTCTAAGTGTGTCTGCATGCCTCTGTTGACGTAAATTAAGTTCACCAATAAAAACATAATCTCTTTTATTGAAATCTCACCTACCATAACACACATCCGTCGAACAAAAAAAATTAATCCCCGAAAATAGGATAAATCCGGAGATTTATACAAATTTGAGAGATCTCGGCAAGACGAAGATTGAAATTATAAACTAGGTTAAAATTGTCCATTTTAAAAAGACCACAAACTATTTTCAAGGACATCTTGACTCAGCTAATAACGCTTATATGTTCTCGGCACACCAAACCCGTGTTCGGTTACTATTATATCGAATCTAACTGTCTATATTATATAAGAATTTGACTAATAAACCGGTCGGTTGATAGTATATTACAAAAAAAATAATTCCACTCAACCTAATTCTCCATCCTTGAACAGTTTGAACATTTTGGTGTGTTATATTCGGTTTGAATCATTCCTTAAACTTTGTAAGCATAGATTTTTTCTGGTCTCTATTGTTAAATATTACCTCATTGAAGTCGATATTAATCTGTCAATTCTATCACTACATGTCATATTTTAATAAATCATTCGACTAAAACTATTTTCGGTTAAATCACATCACATCCAATCATTTAGCCATTTTCGAGTTATGTAGCTTTATCTATTTCTGAAAATTACATGATGACCTTATCGCCCGACTTCTTACTTAGAAGATCGTCATACGATGAATTTTATAAAATAATAAACAGTGATTGTTTTTCTTTCTAAGATATCTGAATTTTTTAAAATTTTAACTACAAAATATTAAGGAATAATATCCCACATACAAAGTTGGAAAGAATTTTCTCTAATATATATAAGATATGAAGCTCTTCACTCATTGCCAACTAGTTTTGAGTTGGTTGCCGGTATTTTAATATGGTATCAAAGCCCACGATCCATGTTGTCCAACCCGATCTGATCCAAATTTGGTCTAATTATCGACAACCTAAATCCAAAATTGGTGCCGTCGATTTATCTCCGAACATACCAAGATTAATGGTTAAATAGTCATTATCTCAAAAGAGTATATCAGAGAATAATATCTCACGTCGAAAATTGGAAATAATCCTCTCTAATATGTATATAAGATATGGATCTTTCTATTCATTACCAATTAATTTTGAGTTGAAAACTTATATTCTAATCGAAAAATGACATAAATAGTTATATTCATTGAGAATATAAATAATTGAAAAAGAACGAAGTGCAACAAAAGTGGTTGATGAGTCACTATAAGGAAGACAATGTGGACTAGTTGTTGCTCTCACGTAATATTGCCATTGCCACGTACTGTTTACAAGTGTCCGACCTAGATTTCGTGCCTGTTTAATGTTGTCTTGTTCCTAACATTAATTATCTATGGTTGGTTCCTACAGTAAACAAATGTTCGGCCATTTTTTTTTGTTTTATAAAGATTTTCTTAAATTCACAAACAATTTTGCTTCAAAATATTAACTTATTTTTATATTATATATACTTAATTTTGACAGGTATAATATTTTATTTAAAAACTATTTAAATCGTTTAAAATCGTTTCTAAATATTGAGACACTAAGCAAAAAAATAGCTGTCCGTTTACCTTAAACAGTAGTTTTAATATATTTGTTTGAGCTACTTTCTTTCAACAATTAAAATAATAATCCCAATAGTATTATGATTTCAAACTATGCATAAATCCGACACTTTTGAATTCGAAATAATTCTTTTGGTTATGCTTTTTTTTGGAAATGAAAATTTATGAAGTGAAGTGTATCCTAGATTGTGTGGAAATTTTGAAAATAGTAAATTTCTTCGACGACTAGCTAGCATTTTTTCAATATCTGGAAAAATTTACAAAACTAAGAATTTTTATAGCTTTTCTTTGCAACATATTTCTAAAGTTCTTAATACAAATACATATTGGTTAGTTTGAAATGTATAAATTTTTTTCTAGAAATTGTATTTTTGTAATTTTGTTGTCTGAATCTTGACTTCCAAGATTAATATGAGCTTATGGACCCGAATCTGGGTGATCTATATATGACTAAGATGAAACTTGGGTGGAAGTGGAGGTCCAAATTGACTGATGTTGAAAAATCAACAGATGACTTGTGGTTAGGTGTAAAATGCCACTCGAACCTAGAGCAGCTGATTCCCCCCGAAAATATATTGAGACGTAGTAGTTGACTGAACATTTAAGGGTAAAACACTGTTTCGGTACGGGCTGTGAGAACGGTACTAAATCGAAGCAAACTCTGAATATTAGATATGACCTCAAAATAACAAAGGTCAAGGTCGGCCAGTGAAACGGTGGATAAGTTTGTTTGAAAAGAAAATTATTCGATTCTGTACTATGTTTATTACAAATATTGTACTATGTTTATTAAAAATTGATTTTAATATTGTTAAACTATCTACACATTGACTTATAACAACAAACATTCAAAACTACAATGAGCAGAGAATTGCCTAGATTGCCGTGAAACTAGTAAGTAATAAAAAAAAGAAGTAAACGGCGTTAAATGACAAAAAAAAAATGTAAAGTAATGACCGTTATAGAATCAGCCAAATATCAAAGATAATACGTGGTTAATAGCTTCCGTATTTCACGGCGTTTGTTTTTTTTTTTTTGGTCGGGACTGCAATATGACATTTATCTTCTTGGTCAAATTTCGATTTATGAGAAAATTTAAAGACTCTTTGAAAAAAGGAGAAAATTAAAAAATTTGTTTTTTGTGAACGGCAGATTATATTCAAATTAGAAAAGATCATTAACCGGTTTAATAGCCAAATTCCTGTATAATGTAGGTATGATAACTCAATTTTGGATTATGTATGTGTTGCTTTAAGTAGACTTATCGTTTGCTATTAGATTAAATGCTATTTGCAAATTTAAAGACTCTTAAGCAGAGTAATATAATTTTTTAAAGTTTTTAGTTTATTTATTACAAATACTACGAATAGTCTCACAAAGTCGTGGCACTTTGATAAATAATAATTAAATAAATACAATGTATAAACACGTTATTATGATTTATTTTCACTAATCAAAACCTAATTAATAGATACCACCGTCACCGTCTTCAATATACAGATAAGTTTCATGCATTAGATTGTCACACAATGTTCATAGAAGAAAATAAATATTTTTTATAGAAGCAAATGGAAATAATGTGAAGAAAAATCCAAGATCTATAGAAACTATATCTTAAAATAATAGGAAATACAATCGATATTATTAGTCGTTAGCCGAAATATGCCAAAAAATCAATCATAGTGATATAACATGTGAACAAATAAAATAACAAATCAAGACCATCTAATTTTCTTAATACCAAGTTTATTTCAATCAATTTTCTTAAAATGAAGAGAAATACAATATTAAATTGATATTTGGCTATTGGGTCGGTCAGTTGTGGCTCAATATAATTTGCAGTTGATAAAAAAAAATTGATATTTTTAAGATCTTGTATGTAAAGTTGCAAGTAACATTTAGTCTAATGGCAGGTGGTAAGTCCACAAGAGGCATGCGCACTTGCACATCCAGCGATCAAGTCTTCCGCTTGCATTTGCAAAAATTTGACTAATGGACCAACCATTTGTGGTCCAATGTTAAAAAAAAAAAAACTTCTATGTAAAGTTATATACAAACATAGTAGATAATGTCAAATTATTTAATCATGGATTTATTTTTGTTTTACTAGTGAATTATGCTGATTTGCCAGCTGTAATAAGAGAGAAATTGAGACATAAAATAAAATGAAAAATGAAAAAAATAAAAAATAATAAGACACTTTCTCTTTCTCACACTCAACACTAGTTCTGCCTTTTTAATTAATTATGGTTCATCCAATTTTCTTCAGAAGAATAAATATTTTGTTTTTTGGAATAAAAAGGTTTTGCTTTTATGATCTTTTGTTATCTGTATTCTCTCTTCTCTTCTAATCTATCTTCCTCGATCTTCGCCGATTCCATTGTCTTAATTTGTCTTTCCCTTTCGGCAAAACCTTTCTTCTTCTTCAATGCCTCCTTAAAACCCTAGAAAGTCTCACAATTCTCAGTCTTAAAGGCGTCTGCTTTACAATCAAGTGAGGATTTTTGAAGCAGAATTTCACCGACAAAATGGTGGAATCTCATTTGGGTATTCTCTGTTTCTTTGTTTCTTTACTGGGTTTCGCTGGTTTCTCAGTTTCGCAGAGTGGTCTCGATGATCTGACTATGCAAGCTCTCAAATCAAGTCTCAATCTTACAGAAGACGTCGATTGGTCTGACCCTAATCCTTGTAAATGGGAAACTGTTCAATGCGATGCGAGTAATCGTGTTGTTAGGATTCAGCTTAAACAGAAAGGGATTCGTGGAACTCTTCCTTCTAATCTTCAGAAGCTCTCTGAATTGACTGTTCTCGAGCTTTTTCTCAATCAAATTTCAGGTCCGATTCCTGATCTCTCTGGTCTCTCTCATTTACAGACGCTGAATCTACACGGTAATCTCTTCGATTCAGTACCAAAGAATCTCTTCTCTGGCATGAATTCTCTTCAACAAGTGTTTCTGGAGGATAATCCGTTTAGTCCTTGGGAAATTCCAGAAACCATTAAAGAAGCGACGTCTCTGCAGAATCTCACTCTCTCCAATTGCAGCATTTTTGGGAAAATTCCAGATTTCTTTGGTTCTCAGTCACTTCCAAGTCTGACGAATCTGAAATTGTCTGCAAATCGTCTAGAAGGAGAGTTACCAGCGAGCTTTGCTGGTTCTTCTCTTCAGTCTCTCTTCTTAAATGGTCAATCAGGTGAGACGAAACTAAACGGTTCGATCTCGATATTGCAGAACATGACTTCGCTTGTTGAGGTTTCTCTGCAAGGAAACGATTTCTCAGGTCCAATTCCTGATCTCTCTGGCTTACAGTCTCTTCGCGTGTTCAATGTAAGAGAGAATCAGCTTACTGGTGTTATTCCACAGTCTTTGATTGGTTTGAAATCGCTTACGACTGTGAATTTAACCAATAATTTGCTTCAAGGTCCAACTCCGTTATTCGGAAAGTCTGTAGGTACAGATATACTATCTACGAAGACAAATAGTTTTTGTCTTGACACACCTGGTCTTCCGTGTGATCCTCGTGTCGAAACTTTGCTCTCTGTAGCTGAATCGTTTGGATATCCAGAGAAGCTTGCAAGGAGTTGGAAGGGAAATGATCCGTGTGTTGACTGGGTTGGGATTACTTGTTCTGGAAGCAACATTACGGTGGTTAATCTGAGGAAACAGGATCTTTCGGGTACGATATCCCCAAGTTTAGCCAAGCTTACTTCATTGGAGACCATTAATCTTTCTGATAATCTACTGTCTGGGACTATACCGACTGAGCTTACCACATTGCCTAAGCTTAGGACTCTCGACGTGTCTAACAACGATATTTTTGGAGAAATGCCAAAGTTTCGGGATACTGTGAATGTGTTAACTAATGGGAACACTAACATGGGAAAGGATGGACCAAGCAAACCGAATGGCTCTCCCGCAGCTCATAAAGGAGGTGAATCTTTACCTTCTGGAGGAAATGGTGGCAGTGAAACTTCTAAAAAGTCGAAAAATGTCAAGATTATTGCTCCTGTGGTTGGTGGAGTTGTTGGTGCGTTATGTCTTGCTGGGGTCGGTGTGTGTCTATACGTGAAGAAAAGAAAGAGTCCTGCTAGAGTCCAAAGTCCAACCAGCAACTTGGTGATTCATCCGCATCATTCAGGTGACAACGATGACATTAAACTCACTGTTGCAGCTTCTAGTCTTAACAGTGGTGGAGGAAGTGATAGCTACAGTCACAGTGGAAGTGCAGCTAGCGATATTCATGTTGTGGAAGCTGGGAACTTGGTTATATCAATACAGGTCTTGAGGAATGTGACAAATAACTTCAGTGAAGAGAATATTCTAGGGAGAGGTGGTTTCGGTACTGTTTACAAAGGTGAACTCCACGATGGAACAAAGATAGCTGTGAAGAGAATGGAGTCTTCGGTTGTGAGTGATAAGGGACTTGCTGAGTTCAAATCTGAGATCACTGTTCTGACTAAAATGCGTCATCGACATCTAGTTGCACTTCTCGGGTACTGCCTTGATGGGAGCGAGAGGCTTCTTGTCTATGAATACATGCCACAGGGTACATTGAGTCAACATTTGTTTCATTGGAAAGAAGAAGGGCTAAAACCGCTTGACTGGACTAGACGGTTGGCGATTGCATTGGATGTAGCTCGAGGTGTTGAGTATCTGCATACACTTGCACATCAGAGTTTCATCCATAGGGATCTAAAGCCATCAAACATCCTTCTTGGTGATGATATGCGCGCCAAAGTCTCTGACTTTGGGTTAGTCCGATTAGCTCCTGATGGCAAATACTCGATCGAGACTCGAGTTGCTGGGACTTTCGGTTACCTAGCTCCAGAATACGCAGGTAGTCAAATCATCTAGAATTTACCCACAATGTTATACTCCAATGCTTTAGTGTATCATCATTTGATCGTTTTGCAATTGCTATCTTCTATTATGTTTGCAGTGACTGGAAGAGTGACGACGAAAGTAGATATTTTCAGCTTAGGGGTCATACTCATGGAACTAATCACAGGTCGTAAAGCTCTAGACGAGACTCAACCTGAAGACAGTGTCCATCTAGTCACGTGGTTCCGTCGAATAGCAGCCAGCAAAGACAAAGACGAAAATGCATTTAAAAACGCAATCGACCCAAACATCAACCTTGATGAAGATACTTTAGCCAGCATTGAAAAAGTTTGGGAGCTTGCAGGTCATTGCTGTGCCCGTGAGCCTTACCAAAGACCAGACATGTCTCACATCGTTAACGTTTTATCTTCACTAACTGTCCAATGGAAACCAACTGAGACAGATCCTGATGATGTCTACGGAATAGACTATGATATGCCTCTTCCTCAGAAGGTACAGAAATGGCAAGCTCTTGAGGGACTTAGCCAGACTGGTGATGACTCAGGATCTTCGTCTTCTTTTATTGGAAGCAAAGACAACACACAGACAAGTATCCCAACTCGTCCTTCTGGATTTGCTGATTCCTTCACTTCTGTTGATGGACGTTGAAGAACCCAATGGTTTTCCAATTTCGTTGGAACAGTCAAAAATGATTTACTAGCTGATGAAAATGAAGCATCATTGTGTGATAATCCTCTCTTTCTCTCTGTCTTTTAAAAAACTTATTTTTGCCTTTATTATCTCTGAAGCATAATCACTTATGACTTCGTTTTTTCTCTACTGTATGCTTTTGGTTAGTGTATGTATTTATCTCTATTTTGTAGTGATTATGCAAAGATAACTATCTTTGAGAATTCTTAGATATGAAAGCTCTCTCTTAATAATTCTTTCAAAGCTGAATGGCTTCCACAGTAATGACATTGGGATTTAGATGAAGCTGATCGGACATTGCAATGAACAACAACATGAAAGATCAGCTTTTGTTCGACGAAAAAAGACACGTAGTTTGACTTCATAAACCCATTAAGCGCACAAAGCATACCATAAAATATTCATATTAGAAAACTGGTAAATAGAAAATTACAAACAAACAGAAAATACGAACAAGATTATACATGCGCTTCACAAATGTAAAGAAAGTGTGCAAGAGATTAGCTTATCGAGCACTTGTGATTTTTCTTCGACTAAATGGTTCAGCGAACCACTCGTGATTGTGTGACGTAAAAATGTGTCCGATCACCAATCCACAGAACACACCAGGCACATATGCTATAGCAGCCGCTATCCAACTGATGATGTGCTCCTTTGTCTCTGAGACTTCCTCGGGTTGTTGGACCGCGGGATTCAAGGAATGAGTTTCTCTGCAGATCACTTCGAGACCTTGGAGTCCAGGATTGTCAGAGAATGAAGAACACTTCTGGCTTTGAAACTGTGCACCTCGTGGCACAAAACCTTGGAGGTGGTTATGGGAGAAGTTCATGTATTCGAGAAAGGAGAGTTTACCAAGATCTTGAGGGATTTGGCCTGTCAACTTATTGCAAGATAGGTCCAATGTCTCAAGGTTTGTCAGGTTTGCCAATGATTGTGGGATATCGCTTGTAAAAGCGTTGCCTGACAAGTTGAGAAGGCGTAAGTTTTTTAAAAGACCAACAGATTCAGGGATTTTGCCATAAATTTTGTTTCCAGAAAAATTTATGATTCCCCAGTCTTCTCGGATCCGCTCAAAACTCATTTCGACACCTTTATTCACCATCTCCATCGAGTAATAGGACACACTAAAATTGTAATTCACCATATATGTAAATACCTCGTCAATTTTATCTGTTGAAGTGGTCATTTGACGCCTGTTGGAAAAATAATGAGGTGGGAGAGTTCCAGTGAAGCCATTATGTGATATATCGATGATTCTTAAACTCTGAAATCCAATGGAGATATGGTGATGATACAATGGTCCAAAGAATTTGTTTGATCTGAGGATGAGAACCTGTAACTCTGGTAGAGATCCCAACCATGATGGGAATGTATCCTTTATTTTGTTGTCTCCCATATTCACAAATCCTAGATTCTTGCAATTGATCAAGGACTTTGGAAATTTACCCTCCAGCTGGTTGCCACCAACATCCAAGTATCCTAAAATGGAATCATTGGCGAATATTTCTGGAAAAGTTCCACTGAAGTTGTTGTTATGCAGACGTAGCTCACGAATGGAATCAGTTAGATTCCTTAAACATGGAGGGATCAACCCACTAAAGAGATTGTTGGACAAATCTAAGGTGATTAACTGATTAAGGTTGCAGATCCAAAGAGGAAGTTGTTCTTGGAATGAATTCGAACTTAGATCCAATATGCTTATTAGTGCTCCATCTGAAGGTTTTTCAAAACTGCTGAAAGAATTGTGAGAAAGTATCACATACTCCAGTCTCCATAGGCAACCTGGTACTTTACCTTCTAATATGTTATTAGAAAGATCAATAATACTGAGGTTGACTAACTTTGATATAGATGTAGGGATTGGCCCACTGAAATTGTTGTCGCTAAGATATAGACTACTAAGGCTGAGAAATCCAGATATAGATTCTGGGATCGGGCCATGGAATCTGTTATAACTAAGGTATAGAATTCGAAGCTTTGATGATGAAGATGGATTCACAAATTCTATATGTCCCGTGAATTGGTTTCCACTCAATAAAACCGCTTTTAACGAAGAAAGCAAGAACAACGATTTAGGAAAAGGCTCGTGAAATAAGTTATCACGAACATCAAAATATTCCAAGTTGTGGAAGACACTCATGTCAGATGGAAGTGGGGATGTGAATTTATTAGAGTAGAGAATAATCTCGGAAAGTTTCGTTAAATTGGAAAGTGAAATAGGAATACTGCCACTTAAGTTATTATAACCAAGATCTATGACTTCTAGTTTGTTTAGATTTCCAATAGAGGCCGGAACTTCACCTACCAAATGGTTATTATGAAGTGCAAGAACTACAAGATGAGAAAGATTTCCTATAGAAGAAGGAATCTCACCTATCAAATTATTATAATCAAGTATAACTGATGTGAGACGTGAGAGGTTTGCTAGTGAAGAAGGAATCTCTCCATGGAGAGAGCAATTCCAAAGGTCTAGGTTCTGAAGAGATTGGAGTCTAAAAAGGCTACTATTAGTTTTCAAAGAGCCATTGAGAAAAGTAGAAGAAAGTTCGAGTGATATCACCTGCCCAGATTTATCATCGCACTTGACACCATTCCAAACACAGCAATCACTGCTCTTGTTCCACGAACTTCTCCATTCATCATGACTGGGCTTTTCCCAATATGAATCTGCCTTTGATTCATCAATCGGAAACTCATCTATGAACTCCAAAAGAGCATCCCTCTGGTCATGGCGGCAATAGTGAGGCGTCGGAGAAGCAAAAGTATGGAATGTGAAGGAGAAATACAAAATAATAATATAGTAAAACCAATAACAGTGGCTTCGTATCATCATATATATATATTTTTTGTTTGTTTCTTTTTTGTAAATGTGATATATGAATGTTTCATTAATGGCTCTCTTTATAGGAAATGAAGAAGAAGTAACCCCTAAATGGGTTTCTGACTTACCAAACTCTTCTGGGTCAAGTCGTTGGATTCTACCGATTGATCTTTCCACAAAGTATTTATGCCATTTATCTCTATCGTTTCCTTCCCACATAAATTCAATCCTCTTCAAAATATATCTTCAAATTTTATTTAAGTTCTGCCGTATAATATAAGATATATATTGTACTAACTAACAAATCTAAATATCAAACTATTTTCTAAGAAACAAGTGGAGCAATGGAAATAGTGCAAAACCAAATAAAATCTCATATCAATTCGGTTCTGCATCTGATTCTGCTTGCTAAAAAATTGTCAATGTAAAAATCATAGCAAGAAATTTCTGAATTCAGAAGCATGAAAACCATCATTAAGCCAATCAAGTTGTACTCGAAGACATACTAACAAACTGATATAATCATTATACTATAACATGATAATCATCACGCCTATTACATATAGTATAACAACGAAAATTATATTAAACTTAAATATTAGACTTCGAACCTAAAAACAAAAATCTTATCCACCATGAATCATAATACCTTTTCAATTCGACGTGTAAGATGTCATATAAAAAGTTCTTGTTCATATTCTAAGTTATCAGCTTTGTGAGTTTTTATAGACACAACACTAAGCATTAATATATATAAATAAAGTATTTTCTATATGCCAAATTTACTGTATAGAAACTAGAGTTGCTTGAAATTCTGGATACTTTGTTTGAAAACACACGTGTATTTAATGAACCAGAATGTTCATAAAACTGATATTTAATAAGAATCCATAGATTGTAAGTTTCAAAAAATTATTTTTAATTTAAATTTTTTTGGTAGATTATAGATTTCTAATTTTGGGCCTAAAAGCTTATTTTAATCTAAACTAATGGATTATAACTTTCTGTAAATCATACTAAACATAGATTTTGGTAATTTGTAGAAGCTTAGCTAAAGGAAAAAGAACACTTGAAAAAAGAACACAAGGCTCAGGTATTCTTCTTGCCTCATTCCTTCGGACAATCTCATGTAGTAATTAGCATATTTATGTGTCCTCAAAGCCCCACATGTGTGATGTCTTTTGCTATAGGGCCCATGAACCCAATAACCTTGTAGTTGGGTCAAGTCTCCACAAATCTCCACCTTTGGCCCACACTCCAATACCACCATCAACCACATGCATATTTCCTTTCATCATTTGGACTCCAATAACACACTCGTCCTCTGCGTTTGAGATCTTCACCAAATTTCATTCTTCATTATCTCTTGACCCTAACCAACAAAAACTTGTACCTCATGTTCCATGTTCTGAAATTAAATCATTACTTTTCATCTTGAGAAGTCATTTTCTCATGCTGCATGTCGTGTTTGTCACCTTGGTTCATAGAACCGTGACTCCGTTTTTTTCTTTCTTTTTGGTCAATTCTTCCTGGTTCCAGACATTCTCAGGTATATACTCTTCATGTTTTCTCCTTCATTTTATCCTCAAATAGTGTATCACCTGCACAACAAAAAGAAACCTCTGTGTCAAAGAATGTAACCTTTTCTTTTTGAATTGACTGTCCTGTTATAGCCAATCCATTATGTGAATCACCATAAAGCTTAAACATAACTTGTTCAAGTTCCAAATCTTTGCAAGACACTTTTAAGTTTTAACCAATCTTATATAGTTTAATAAGACAATTGCAATCTTAAAGACAATAAGAACAACACTTCTTTATATTAAAATATTTGGAAAATAGCTCAAAACCAAAAAATTTTAACAATGTATTTGTTTCTCTTAGATTAATATTACAACTTTGATATCAATATATTGACACACTAAAACAAAATACAATAAGAAAATAAACTATAATTATACTTAGATAACTCCTAAATATAACAGCTCTTTTCATAATCCTATGATAACTTACGCTCTAAGCTATCTCTAAGGATATCTTTCAACAAGAAGATTTCCTTCAAGTTTATCAACAACATTTTCCCCATTAACCTTGATTCGGTCTTCACCGATATTCACCATGGAAAACCAATATTCTTAGTAAGCGAGATGGCTGACTTATTATCTATCATAATCAGAATCTTCTTACTCTCTTTCTCGGTTATTTCACATAGTACTTTTTGGAGCCATATGGCTTGTTTTGCTGCCTTGGTTGCTGCCATAAACTCGGCTTCACATGATGATAAGACCACGGTTTCTTGTTTTCGAGACCAGGATGCTTACAATCATCTCTAGAGTATGTGGATATAAAAGAACCTCTGCGAGGGGGAAGCAATGGAGATGAAGCTAGTGAGTTACTTTCTTGAGAAGTCAGCAATCCTTAAGAAACTAACTGTCCGCTTTGATGCTACCATGAGGAGAAGAGAAGAATCTGCAATCCTGAAAGAACTTCTTACCATTCCAAGACTCTCTAGCTCCTGCCAAGTTATTGTTCTCTTGTCCTCATAGTCATCGACTATTAATACACAAGTCTTAAGTTTGTAGTGACTCTGATTTCTTTGCTTTTGGTATATTCGTTTGATGTCCAGCTTCTGTAAATCTTAAGAAAAACTCATGTTTGGCTTAAGGCAAAGATACAGGTTTCGAAGTATGCTCAATGTGACGACAAGTGCGACTGTTCAAGACGTACAAAAAATTGGTTCCTATTTTATACAAAAATGGTTCTTTGACTTTTAATCTTTCAAGTTTTGATCCTAAAAGACGTCAAGTTGATTCTTTAATACAGCCAAGAGTAAACAATTAAATATGTAGATAATGAATATTCGATGAATAATCAAATATCTTATAATATTCATATTGCAAATAATACCACCCTATTTTAAAATTATTGATTTAAAATTTATGAGTCTATTAATTTTTTTTCAAAATCATTTTAAAATTATTGATTTAAAATTTAGGAGTCTATTAATTTTGTTCAAAATCAATAAACTACATAGCTTTATAGATATACGCTAGTCACAATTGGTATGGTTATCGACGGGCAAAAGAACATAGTCATCATTTTTCGTGTACAATACTATTGATTTTTGGAATAACATATTATATGCAATACGAACTATATATATATATAGAAATCTAAAGTTTCTGAAAATGTAAATGTGGAAATGATATAATTCCAAAGAGAAGTTGGTTTCCTTGGAAATTTCGGAGTAAATATAGGAACCTTTGCTTACCTTTATAGCACCAATCTAAATTATTAACACTTCCTTTTTGCCCCTCAAAGTCAAATTATGTCCACTCATTTTTATTAATATTAATCTCCATTTCAATTACAACATTAATGTCTTTTCATTTTTGTATTTATTAGAGCAACTTATATAGATTTATATTTTCGAAATGAATAAATACGTTTTATAAAAAACCTAAAAGTTAAAAATCTTTCACATTCCCGCCTGCTAATCAAAATTTTATGTATAAAAGAGCCACAGTTATTGTTGACTCTTATGACTTTTGATATTTCCCTTAATTTTTTATTTTTTCTTTTCCATTTTTATTTTATTGTTACTCACTAAACACAATTTACAATTAATTAAACATTCCATATTTTATTTTATTTTATTTTATAATATTTCCTTAGTCTTCTTCTACTATTAATTCACACTACAATCACTTCTCTCTTCTTCTTTTTGCTTTTAGCCTTCTTCTTCTTCGGCTTCTTCCCCAAGAACCCTAATTATATTTTTCATATTCATATGATTTTTGATCGAAGTTCTTATTTAATCTTCTTCATCTGATCGATTCAAAGAACTCAGTTTCTCCAACCAAAATGAATCTGGTACAAATTCTTTTATACTTTTTTCGATTTTTTTTCTATGTGTGTATCTCTCTGTTTTTAAATTTGTTCATATCAATTATCATATTTCCCAATACCGTTTCATAGTTTCTACAGATTTTTTCCTTTAAGTTTTGCTAATAAATCCCTTAAATTCAAGTTTTTTAATTCAAATTTTGTTGTTTACAAATATAACACAAACGAATCCATTAAATTTTTTTATAAAAATTGAAATTCTTGTAGATTTATGTACCTTCAAGTAATCTCTAATTCAAGTTTTAAATTTATTCATATAATTCACACTTAAAGTCAATGAAATTTCAAAATTTCTACAGAATTTATATTGAAAAAAAGAGCAAACTTCTTTTGTTTTCTTTCAAGGTCTTAAATATATATATAATATATAATGTCATTATAAATCTATATTAAGTATCTGGAAATCAAAACATTAATAATAATTGTTTGCAGAATGAGAAGAGAAGAAGTGATGAAGATTGGATTAACAGATTATTGAACTCAGAGTTCTTTGGGATATGTATGAATCATAAGTATCTTCGAAAGAATGAGAAGAATGTGTTTTGCATTGATTGTAATATCGAAATCTGCAGACATTGTTGTAACACAGAAGCTCATTATCTTCATCGTCGTCTTCAGATCTGCAAATATGTTTATCAAGATGTTCTTCGTCTTCTCGATATTCAACATTACTTTGACTGCTCCGAGATTCAGGTTTTTTATTTATTTAATTTTAATATAATTTAAACATTCAAACTTGTCACATTTTATCTGAGTTTATAAAGTATATAAATTCCAAATTTTAATTGTTTTTTTGGAAATAGACATATAAAATAAATGGAGAAAAAGCAATACATTTGAATTCAAGGCCACAAGCCAAAGATGCAAGACCTTCAACAAAATCCAAAAATGGAGCTTCATGTGTTACTTGTAAAAGATATATTCAAGATCATCCTAATAAATTTTGCTCTATCTCCTGCAAGGTAATTATTTTCTTATTCCAATTTTGTTAAAAGTTTCAATTTGAATAATCAAAA